>SNQJ01S0048067.1:1057-47656 GCA_010110895.2 Picea sitchensis
TTTTACCCCACTTAAATGTTCAAGTACAAGATGATTCCAAATGAAAATGTCTCCTTGGTATATATAGGAGACTAGGAGGTATAATTACAACTAATGGAATAAATCTGACATAAATAAAATAACATTACTAATGTAATATGCCCTAATAAAGGGGTAATGAGCCAATATTAGGGCTTAACACCCATTGCAAAGTTGCAGGGTTAGAAGGAACCATTTATTACTGCTATGGAGGAAATGGATTCATTATTATTGTGGGTTTTTGTTGGGATCCATGTTGTTCCATATATCAATGAATCTCATCCATTTGAGGAAACTAGTGAGTAATATTATATCCAATGAAAAATTTGTAAGAAAAATTGAGTTTCTTCTTCTCCTTAATGTCCACAATAGTAGTATTAGGATTAATAGTAGTCACTTTTCCAGTATTGTACATTGTTTTTTTGTTATTCCACTTTCTACCACTGGGTTTAATATTATTCCCTGGATTCATTAATTGAACCAACTAAAAATCTTAGTTTTGGGTAGGGATTGAGGCATTTTGCAGGGTTGGCACAATCATAGGAAGATTATGATACATAGACATTTGTCCCATTTCGTCCACCAATTGTCCAATAGTGGAATGATTAATGGAACCAACCATACCATCAACTGTGTGGTCCCTAAGTGGGTTTCAAGGGGTTAGTTAATGATCAAGGTGCATGAGGTATTAACTCATAGAAAATGAATAAATGGGATTTGTTAGCACCAATATTGTTTTTAGCACCTGGCCATCATCCAGCATCTCCAAGGTTCAGTTTCAAAAGGAGGATTCTTCATTTATTATATTCACTTCCATTTGAAAAAGTGCGCTGCAAACTTAACTGTGTGTTGTGAACTTGACTGTGTGTTGTGAACTTGATTGTGCGCTATGAACTTGGTTGTGCGCTGCAAACTTGACTATGCACTGAGAACTTGAATGTACACTACGAACTTGACTGTGCACTGCGAACTTGAATGTGCACTGCGAACTTGACTGTGCGATGAAAAATTGACTGTGCGATGCGAACTTGACTGTGTGATGCGAACTTGACAGTGAACTACAAACTTGACTATGTGCTTCCAACTTGACTGTGCCCTGCAAAGTTGACTGTGCATTGCAAACTTATTCATATTTTCATTGTAACTTTTAAATGTCGATTTGGGTTCTTCTAAAATTGTTTGTGGAGATGAATCATTATATTAATGACTTTTTGACCAAAACTCATCCTAACCCAGTTCGTCCTTTGGGAGAAAGTTGAAATCATCACCTATAGGAAAGTTTGCAGCGAATCCCGAAATTGCGCTGCAAACTCTAACAATATGATAAACTTGAGATGTAGGAGGGATGCCACCTATTTGAGGAGGTTTGAATGGGTTCTCAGAGATTCGTTAGACACCAAGGAACACTTTTTCCTAAGATTTATCTCCACTAAATATCCATGCAATGAGTTGGCTGCAGTTGCATTTATTCTAAAAGACACTTTCGAGGAATCAAGGAACTAGTTAGATTTTATGTTCACCACATATGTCTAAGGAATATAATCCAATACATGGAGTAGGCTACGACCTCCTACAGATATTATTGATGTAACTTTCTATTTAATGAGTGAGAGGACTCCAAATAGGGGCTGGATCTCGAGAGAGGTGGAGGCAGTTTAGCTCTGTATGTTGATTTGTAAGCTTGTCGGGCATATCAGAATGTAACATTTTTTCGATTATAGATTCATGAGAGTTGTTACTATCAGATTGTGTTTTATTTGTTTTCCATTTTACATTTTTATCTTGCTTGAATGAATTTAATACATTGAGGATCAATGGATTTTCATGGGTAGGAGATTCATGAGCTGCAAAGGATTTGCAGTGATTGCCTTCTTTCATGATTTTTGTTCAAGTATTATATTTATTCATTTTGAAAAGAGGATCATTGCTTGATGAATATTTCTTCTTAGTGTTATCTACTTCATTCTTTTGTTCAACATTATATATCCCTTTTTCCTGGTAGGCATATTGATTTCCTTTGATCTGCAGAATGTTATGACTCCATGCCCAATGGAATGTCTTTGCAGATAGTTTGTTGCTCTCTTTATTGTTCTTTATTTCTAATCCAACAACCATAAAATTGATTTAATTGTTCAAATTCTGATGGGTAGTAGGCTTACACCTACGACAATCTATGTGTTACTTCTAGTGCTAACATTTTTGGTGTCATTGTCGGGGATGAAGTTGAATATTTTCCCTAGGAGAACAACAAAGCTTAGATCTAGTCTTTGATGGTGAAAAAATGTTGCTAACACAATATAGATTGCATCATTCACCTGGTGAATCCATGAAGGAAATATCGAGTGGTGAATCCATAATTCCATAATGTCAAATGCATTTGTTGTTGTTTTGGCTCTGAAGTTTGCATGTCTTGACTTTTCTGAAGTTCCTAGTTTCCCACATCCAGTACCTCATATATCTGAATGGGGAGATTTTTTTTCTATATTCAAAGAAAGGAAGGAGGATAATCTTGCACAAACACCTCAGTATGTTTCATCAATGTATGGATCAGTTAGATATACATCATGAGGTTGTGCTCATGAAAATTTTCATGTAGTCACTAGAAGGAGATGCTCAAGGATGGTATAGATCTCGTCCTCAGTCAAGTATTTCATCATTACAAGATTTTCATACCGTGTTTCATCATCATTTCAAAATATTTTATGAAGTTGATCTTCTTTTTGAAAACTGTTGTAAATAATTTGAATTATACATCCAACATTCATTTAGTGATTCTTCTAGTTATAAGGACAAAGTACAAAAAACTATTGAGAATGTAGAGGATGAATCTTCCCCATGTAAAACCTTCTCTAGTTATTTAGTTTCGAAAGAAGAACCTATTGATTTTTTAATGATAAGGATGTTGGTGATAGCAACACTGTAGACACATTTGTCCTTGACCCGAATGTCTCTAACAATTTTGAGGATGCTCCAAATTTTCATGAAGATCAAGTTGTTTCTTCTAAGTATTCAGATGCCAAAGAACTAATGTACACATCGTCATATGATAGCTATGAAAATGATGGTTTTAATGAAGAAATAGTTGCAGAAGAAGATTTTCCTCGGGTATTTCAAGAGGTTTCCTATGATGTGTTTTCACCTATGATTGAAGAGAAGGGTGATAAACAAGTCCTTAATCTTGTGTGTGTTCAAATTTTACATGTTTATGATAAATTTGAAAATATACTTACTCCTATAAAAGATCATGGAGACAAGTTTCATTTTCAGCCTTCACTTGAAATATTTGACAATGGTGGAAATATATTGTAGTAGTATTTTGTTTTTCAGAATAGGAGATATCATAATGTTATTCACATAGAAGATTCAATACAGTGGCAGCCTTCTCCTTTGGATCAAACCAGAATTTTTTGTCATGAGTTTCATGATCTAATAGCCGATTGGATGGAGTCCTTGTTTTCAAAATATTCACACACTGACAGTTTGGGCATGGTGTTTCTTTTCTTCTTTGAGTATGAGTTGTCTAAGAAATTTTTGTTGCATACACTAAATTCTTTTTATGTTTTTTCAAACAACTGCAAGCATAAAACCATGCCAAGAAATCAGTTGCTTGATTGGATATTTTGGAAATTTGTGTATACATGAGAAAAGTGATTTTTCAGTTGGTTAGTATAGGAATTGTAAATAAACAATCTTGATGTTTCAAGAATTTCCTTTAGTTTCCACAATTTGATTTGCAATTTGAGGTTTGTTTTCAGCATGTGAATGTTTTAATTTCCAATAAAGTTCAGAGGTATACTTCAGGAAAAAACAATTCATAGTTTACAGCTCAGGAATACTATAGCACATGATGGATAGCTATAAGTTTCATATTTTCAAAATGGATAAGGCATCAAAACTACAAGTTCTTGGAAGCTCTCAGGGAGCATGCCATTCCCTAGTAGGAGCCAATGTTAGCACCTATATTGTTTTTAGTGCCTGGCCATCATCCAACATCTCCAAGGCTCGGTTTCAAAAGGAAGCTTCTTAATTTATTATATTCATTTCCATTTGAAAAAGTGTGATGGAAACTTAACTATGCGCTACAAACTTGACTATGCATTGCAAACTTAACTGTGCACTGCAAACTTAAGTGTGCGTTGTGAACTTGAATGTGCACTTCGAACTTGACTGTGCGCTACAAACTTGATTATGAGTTGTGAAATTGACCGTGTGTGTGCTGCAAACTTGATTGTGCGTTGCGAACTTGATTGTGCACTGAAAAATTGACTGTGCACTACGAACTTGACTGTGCACTGCAAACTTGACTATGCATTGCAAACTTAATTGTGTTTTCATCATAACTTTTAAATTCCAATCTGGATTCTTGTAAAATAATTTTTGGAGATGAATCATTATATGATTGAATTGCTGACCAAAACTTAGCCTGAACTAGTACATCGTTTGGGAGAAAAGTTAAATCATCACCTACAGGAAAGTTTGCAGCAAATCTTGAAATTGCGTTGCAAACTCTAACAGACTGATAAATCTATCTGAGGTTTGAATGGGTTGTTAGAGATAATTTAGACACTAAGGGATACTTTTACCTAAGATTCAACTCCACTAAATATCCATGCAATGAGTTGGCTACAATTGCATTTATTCTAAAAGACAGTTTCCAGGAATCAAGTAATTAGTTGGATTTTTTGTTCGCCACATATCTCTAAGGCATAGAATCTAATGCATGGAGTAGGTTGTGACCTCCTAGAGATATTATTGTTGTAATTTTCTATTTAATGAGTGAGAGGAATCCAAATAGGGGTTGGAGGTTGAGAGAGCTGCAGGAAGTTTAGTTGTGTATGTTGATTTATAAGCCTGCTGGGCATATCAGAATGTAACATTTATTCCATTAGAGATTCATGACAGATGTTACTATTAGATTGTGTTTTGTTTGTTCTCTATTTTACATTTGCATCTTCGTTGAATGAATTTAAGAAATTGAGGATCAATGGATGTTCATGGGTAGGAGATTCATCAGCTACAAAGGATTTGCAGTGATTGCCTTCTTTCATGATTTTTGTTCAAGTATTATTTTTATTCATTTTGCAAATAGGATCATTGCTTGATGAATATTTCTACTTAGTGTTATCTACTTCATTCTTCTGTTCATTATTATATAACCCTTTTGTCTGGTAGGAAACTTGATTGCGTTTGATCTGCAAAATGTTATGACTCCATGCCCAATGGAATGTATATGCAGATAGTCTCTTTCTATCTTTCTTATTCTTTCTTGATAATCCACCAACCATAAAATCGATTTAATTATTCAAATTCTGATGGGTATTAGGCTTACACCTACAACATTCTGTGTGTGACTTCTAGTGCCAACATTTTTGGCGTCGTTGTCGGGGATGAAGTTAAAGATGTGTCATGGGAGAACAAAAAAGATTAGATCCAGTCTTTGATGGTGAACAAACGTTGCTAACACAATATAGACTGCATCATTCACCTGGTGACTCCATGAAGGACAGATCCAGTGGCGACTCCAGAATTTCATAATGTCAAATGCATTTGCTTTTGTTTTGTCTTAGAGGCTTGAACCTCTTAAACTTTCTGTAGTTCTTGGTTTCCCACATCTAGTACCTCATATATTAGAATGGGGATATTTTCTACCTGTCTTCAGAGAAAGGAAGGAGGATAATCTTCACAACACCTCATTATGTTTCATGAATGTATGGATCAGTTAGATATACATCATGAGGATGTGCTCATGAAAATTTTCATGTATTCAGTAGAAGGAGATGCTCGAGGATGGTATATATCTCTTCCTTCCTCAAGTATTTCATCATTACAAGAGTTTCATGTCGTGTTTCATCATCATTTCAAAATATTTTGTTAGGTAGCTAAAGAGGTAGTGGGGGGAGGGGGGGGGGCAGAGGGTCCATATTGATAATAGTGGTGGCCATTAAATGTAAGGTGGACTAGGTCCATTGTAGTATTAAATAAGGCCCACTATTCTAGTTAGATATAATAAATGTAAGATTACTTCTTAGAAGGTTATGTTTCTAAAAGATTCCTCCTCTAGAATGTTCTTAGGGAATGGTAGTACTATATAAAAGGTTTCAAGCAATGTAATGGGATATGAAGATAATTATTGTATTTGGAGTGGTATCTTAATAGGAGGAATCCCCCTCGAAGAGGCAAGTGAACATGAGAGGATCCATTGTATGGTGTTTCCCTACCCCAAGGGTTTTGATATAATAAAGTGGTGGTTTTCTATATTGTTCCATATATCATGTGTGGTGATTGTATTTAGATATATTTGGTACTATTGTAGTATTTTGTATTCAGGTATTTGGTACTTAACAACTAGTATCAGAGCACTTTCCCTGGCAGGAAGTGTGGGAAAATATTTTTATTTTTTCGGAAAAAAAGAGGGTCGCGACATTCCAGACAATTTATATAGGTTTTGGTGTAAAATTTTCAAAAACTGGTTGTACATCTGAGTTCCTCTCAGAAAAACACCCAAGTTAAAAAAACAAATCGTCTGAAACTGAGTCTCGGAAGTCAAGTTATTTGCATTTTAAAATCTGCAATTTTCAGAAAAAAAAATTTCGTAGACGACTGTGTGATTTTTCTTATTTTTGTAGCATTTGGGGCTGGATTTTTCAAAACAAATTGCAGATTTGAGTTCCTCTTACAATTTCACTCAATTTCAAAAAATAAAATTGTCCAAATAGGAGATCTAGAAGTGAATATATCATTGATTTAAAATAAGCTATTTTGGGGGGTTTTTTGTGACGACGACATGATTGCATAGTTCATAATTTTTCATAGGGTGCCCAGATTGCTACCACATCAATACCATTGGATAAACTATTTTAAGATATTTATTTTGGTATATTTTATGTGGTTTTTTCAATGGCTATTTTCTCTCAAACCCTCAAAGAAATTATACCGATGACTGAAACATTCAAAGCCCAATTGTATGACACATTATATGACACATTGTATGACACATTGCATGACCTTGTAGATGAACTCAAGTATAGTTTTAGTAGTGTTCACGATTCATTGGATATCATGCATGAGAGATATCTTATGGCGGACATCAATGATGAATATAATCAAGAAGTATATGTTTGGTATGATTTTGCGGCCGATTGCAATGATTGCTATATGGATAGTTGTCATTTCTAGGATGAAAATCACTTCCATATTTTATTTGATAACTCTACTCCACCTTCTGTACATAACATCAATGTCACACATCAAGAGATAATTATGATTACCCTTGTCTAGCCTGCATATTCTACAATGGTATTGTTCCTTCCAGATTCAACTTTGATCTTCTTCCACTATGTGGATGGATATTCTTATTTGGATCCACATGGTAGGTTTTAGTATTGGGAGCATCATTTTCAGTTGGTTATTGGGTGTTGATATCTTTCGTGTGGAGTTCACATGAGCACTTGGACATGGGACCCTGGTTTACAATGGCGGTTGGGCTACTTCAGCATGGTGGATTTCATTTCTCAATAGGACCCTGGTTCTCTAGTCTAGTTCATCATTATGGTTCACACTTATCCATGGGACCCTGGTATATGGTTGTACATCAAAAGTTGAGTACAACGCTTTCATAGGGGAGGGGGGGGGTGTAACACCCTGTTTCCCAAAGTTTGTAAAAATAACTATACTAGCCAAGAACTGTGGCAAACTCAAAAAAATGTGAATGTGTGATGTAAATGGACCTTGTGAAAAAGGTCGATGAATGTGAATAATATTATGAATATATATATAGAAAGACTGTTGAGAGGGGGTATGCTGAAAAAGAGACCACGATAGCTAAAGAAAGGTGGTGGAAGGCACCTAGACAGGTGGTGTTAACTTCCACCGAAACCAATACCGTATTTGGAGAAATCGGACCATAGGATCTGGGTTGACAAGGACCGTTGGATCACTTGTGAAATCTAATTTCGTGGATTCGTGAGTTGAAGGTTTAAAACCCTTGCCTCAAGATTCGCAAGGCCGTGAAATGCAAAGTCCCGAAGGGGGCGAAAGGATTTGAGCCATCCATCTGCGGGAGGACACGTGTCCCGGAATCATCCATTTCGGAGATTCGGGCACCGGGACTCACAGAGGTGAGCGCCTAGCCCTTGCAAGTGGTGAAGTTGAAAAAGAACCTGAGCCATCCATTGGAGGGAAGACACGTGTCGCGAAGTCACCCATATCGGGGATTCAGACATCGAAATTCCTAGCAGGAAGTCTTTCGACTTCGCGGGTGGCGAAGTCGCGAGAGAAAAGTAGTCATCCATATGAGGAGGACAGGTAGCACCTTGTCGCATGCGTAGAACCTATAGGAACCAATGAGGTCAAGAAAATCTTTCATGGTTCCAGAGAAGAGAAGCTCGAGAGGGATAGTGCCATTTTGTGCACAGAGCCTTAGCTGCAAAGGTCGCAGAGGAGAAGCAAAGGTCGAGACCTTTGATACTTAAGAAATATTCCAAGGAGAAGGAAGAGAAGCGCATGTTCAAGGAGGATCTACAACTGTCATTAGATCAGCTGGAGCAAAATATATCTGGGTCATCAAAAAAGTACGTCCATACACGCGCAGAAGAGAGCATAAACAGACGACAGAGAGAGTCCATGGAGAAGTGTCGAATCATCGTGGGTTGTTGGATCGCACTGAGTTGCAAGGGAGTTAAGCCATAGAAGCAACCATGGGAGAAGTTGTATGGATGGTGGAGACACTTCGAGATAGAAGTGGCAAACAATCGATAGCCATTGGATCTTCCAGAGTTGCAAGGCAGTTAGGGTCGGTGCAATCCCGAAGAGGTCTGAGTTTGGGATCTCGCATCTCGGGGTTTTGTAAGAAGAGAGCGTAAGAGTTGGGTGCTCCAACTCATGAAGTCGCGAAGTGTGAAGTGGCAAGGAGAAAAATCTGAACCGTTGGATCCAGGAACGGGAGGACCGTTGGATCATAACTTCGTGCTGATATCACATATCAAGACTTCATGTGTTCAGAGGTTGGAAGGGGTCACTTTCGATCGTATAAGTCGTGAAGTGCCGAGAGCCGAGGCTCATGAGAACACATGGCACATCCATCAGTTAGGGCCCGTGTGATTGACAGGTGGGCACGCGTCACCCGGAAAGGAGTCAACACTCTGTTGACTTCTCATGTCTCAGGGATTCGTGAGATAGGAGCATAAAGGCTCAACACTCCAACTCACGAGGTTGCAAGTTGTGAGAAGTGAGAAGAGGAAGTCAACCATTGCTGACTTTTGCGTCTCAGGGATTCATGATATAGGAGCATGAAGGCTCAATGCTCCAACTCGCGAGGTTGCGAGTTGCGAGAAGTGTGAAGAGGAAGTCAACCATTGCTGACTTTCATGTCTCGGGATTTCATAGAAGAAGAGAACGAGAGCTCAACACATCAACCTGGGAGGTTGCGAGTAGCGAAAAGTGTGAAAGAGAATTCATGCATCTCATTTCCCCGAAACGCGAAAAGTCGATAAGCGCTTGGCTGGCTTAAGCTCGTAGACACGGGACAGGGTCATGTGGACAAGACCCCAAGGGAGAAACCTGCCACTCGCTAACCCTGTCGGGGTTCGACGTTTCACCATGTTGGGGTTTGCAGAGTCGAAAGACTCGACACTCTGGTAGTGCTGAGTCGCAAAGAGTGAAAGAACACCATACTTGTTCGGCCTGTGGTCGTGACCCACGATCACAAGGAGATGGACAAGGAAGGAACTAGCCTATGATAAGACCCTTGTAGGTATTTCGAGGATTCTGATCCTCGAAAATTCAACAAAATTTTTTGTTTTCCTTAGTGGGTATGTGACAAATTGGTATCAGAGCATGGTTACAACACTTGGCCTGCTTGGGCTCATGAACGAGTTGCGCAGAAGCTCCGTTCGAAACACTCTTAAAAAGAGTAACCCGCCATCTTAACCTTCATAATCAAAAGACGAAGTTAAGAATGAAAAAAACCCTATTGTGTGTGTGTACATGTGAAAATATGAATTATGTACAGGCCATAAAAAATATATAAATATTGACTAACAACTAGCGTTTTTCCTTTTGCACACAAGCGGAAGATCAACTGCAGGAAATTATCAACGCATTCTATGGTGACTCACCAAGAAGTGGGAGAAGGCTCCCACAATAGAGACGAAGAGTCTGACGTAAGGAGGGCAGCAGGAACCCCTCCAGGTGTAGCTAAGACTATGAGGAGCCTCATGGTCGAATTACAAATCTATAAGGCCGACAATGAAAGGATGATGAAAGAACAAGAAAAGAAAACAGAAATTAAAACAATTTTACTGGAGAGTTTATCTGATCTACAAAGACAAATGCAACATGAACCTAAAACTGAGAAACATGGTCATATCAGTGGCCGCACTGAGAGGAGAACCTCGAAAAAGGTCCACCCCAGAGGTAAAGAACAAGTGTCGGATGATTCCTTTGAGAAGGAAGCTAGCGATTCAGAGGGCTCTTTGAGAAACAGAACCAGTTCCTATCCCCGAAGAAAACAAAAGAATAAAAAGTCTTCCAAAGGTCAAAAATTTGAAGAATTCAGAAAGGCCAAACCATCCTCCTTCGATGGTGAAATAAAGAAGGGAGAGGAAGCAAAGGCCTGGCTACTTGGACTAAAGATTTATTTCAGAGTCCATGAATTTTTAGAAAATCTGAAGGCCCGAGTGGCCACCTTCAACTTGAACGGAAAGGCTTCCATTTGGTGGGAAGACCTTAAGAATGTGAAAGGGGTTCGTGAAGAGGACCTGTCTTGGGAACGGTTTGAGAAATACTTTCGGAAGAAGTATCTGTCAAAAAAATATTTCGACGAAAAGACTAAAGAGTTTTATGAACTCAAACTGGGACAACTCACTATAGAAGAATATGTCAACAAATTCCTCAATTTGTTGAGGTATGTACCCTATATCAAGGCGGAAAAGGAAAAGGTGCAACACTTCATCAGTGGACTACCTATGGACTATCGAAATAGAATTGAATTTGATGAGGCAAAGACTCTAGAAGACATTATTCGAAAGGAAACCTATTGTCATGCACAGTTTGGGCACCGAGCAGAACCTCGTGAAGGATGGAAACAGAAGAATAGTTCAAGATTTCAGAAAAGGGGAATTAAATCCCTAGGATTTAAGAACTACAAGAAGAACCCAAGAATGAACTTTCCAGCCCAGAGTATGCACCAGCAGAATTTTCCCTCCTTGAGTAGAAATAAAACTTCTGGACCCATATCAATGAAGACTGATAACCCAAAGAGAGAACCTTTGAAATGATGGGGTTGCGGAGAAGAACATCTCCTGAGAGACTGCCCACACCGACAACAGAATATTCGAAGAATTTATAATGTACAGGAAGCTACTACCATCAATGATGTGGCCAGGAGTGTGCCACAAATTTATGAAGCCTTGGATAATAACCAAGCCGACCACCAAGCTTCAGTAGTGGAAATAAAAGGTATGATTTCCAACCATCTAGTGTCTATTTTAATTGACCCTGGTTCAAATTTGAGTTATATAGCCCCTAAAGCTGTAGCCACTGGAACCANGAGTGAACCACAAATTTATGCAGCCTTGGATAATAACCAAGCCGACCACCAAGCTTCAGTAGTGGAAATAAAAGGTATGATTTCCAACCATCTAGTGTCTATTTTAATTGACCCTGGTTCAAATTTGAGTTATATAGCCCCTAAAGCTGTAGCCACTGGAACCAAAAGGAGGATAGCAGAGGTCATACCAGCCTACCAATTAACATTGGGTGAATTCCCCACTCAAACAACCCTTAACGTATTACCCCTGGGATCGTATGATCTACTGATTGGTATGGACTGGCTAGCCGTCGATAAAGCCAGATTGGACTGTTACCATAAAACCTTAGAATGTGTAAGTAAAGAAGGGAAAAAGATAACCCTTCAAGGGATCTGAAAACCTGCCCTAGTGAGACAAATATCAGCTCTGCAAATGAGAAAGTATTGTCGAAAGGGATGTCCCCTATATGCAATACAGTTGTTGAAAACAATCGAAGGTGATAAACCAAGCCCTGATGATCACCCTATCCTGAGAGAATACAGAGATGTGTTTCTGGAAGAGGTATTGGGTTTACCTCCGAGAAGAGACATAGACTTCTCGATAGAACTTGCGCCAGGAGCAGTGTCCGTGTCTAGGACACCCTACCGGATGAGCACACCCGATTTAGTTGAACTCAAGATGCAATTAAAAGAAATGATGGATAAAGGCTATATTCAACCCGACGTGTCTCTGTAGGGAGCACCAGTCCTGTTCATGAAAAAGAAGGACGGTACCCTTAGACTGTGTATATATTATAGGCAACTCAATAAGGTAACCATAAAGAACAAGTACCCCTTGTCGAGGATCGATGATCTGTTCGATCAATTGGGGGGTGCGTCTATTTTCTCAAATATTGATTTGAGGTCGGGATACCATCAAGTCTGAATCAAGGGTGAAGACATCCATAAAATTGCCTTCCGGACAAGGTATGGTCACTATGAGTTTGTGGTGGTGCCATTTGGGTTGACCAATGCCCCTGCCACTTTTATGTTCTTGATGAACAATGTACTCAGCAAGTTCCTAGACAAATTTGTGCTTGTCTTTATTGACGATATATTAATTTACTCCAAGAACATAAAAGAGCATGAAGACACAGGACAGGGTCATGTGGACAAGACCCCAAGGGAGAAACCTTCCACTCGCTAGCCCAGTCGGGGTTCGACGTTTCACCGTGTTGAGGTTTTCAGAGTCAAAAGACTAGATGCTCTGGTAGTGCTGAGTCACGAAGAGAGAAAGAACGCCATACTTGTTTGGCCTGTGGTCGTGACCCATGATCACATGGAGATGGACAAGAAAGGAACTAGCCTATGCTAATACCCCCATAGGTATTTCGAGGATTTTGATCCTCGAGAATTCGACGAAATTTTTTGTTTTCCTTAGTGGGTATGTGACAAATTGGTATCAGAGCATGGTTACAACACTTGTCCTACTTGGGCTCATGAACGAGTTGCGTAGAAGCTCCGTTCGAAACACTATTAAAAAGATTAACCCCCCGTCTTAAGCTTCCTAATCAAAAGACGAAGTTAAGAATGAAAAAAACCCTATTGTGTGTGTGTACATGTGAAAATATGAATTATGTACAGGCCATAAAAAATATAAATATTGACTAACAACCATCATTTTTCCTTTTGCACACAAGCGGAAGATCAACTGCGGGAAATTATCAACACATAGTATGGTGACTCACCAAGAAGTGGGAGAAGGCTCCCACAATAGAGACAAAGAGTCTGATAAAAGGAGGGAAACAGGGACCCCTCCAGGTCTAGCCGAGACTGTGAGGAGCCTCATGGTCAAATTACAAAGCTGTAAGGTCGACAATGAAAGGATGATGAAAGAACAAGAAAAGCAAGCAGAAATTAACGCAGTTTTACTGCAGAGTTTATCTGATCTACAAAGACAAATGCAGCATGAACCTGAAACTCAGAAACATGGTCATATCAGTGGCTACACTGAGAGGAGCACCTCGAAAAAGGTCCACCCCAGAGGTAAAGAACAAGCGTCGGATGATTCCTCTGAGAAGGAAGTTGGCGATTCGGAGGGCTCTTCGAGCAACAAAACTAGTTCCTATCCCCGAATAAAACAGAAGAAGCAAAAGTATTCCAAAGGTCAAAAATTTGAAGAATTTCGAAAGGCCAAACCACCCTCCTTCGACGGTGAAATAAAGAAGGGAGAGGAAGAAGAGGCCTGGGTACTTGGACTAAAGAAGTATTTCAGAGTCCATGATTTTTCAGAAAATATGAAGGCCCGAGTGGCCACCTTCAACTTGAACGGAAAGGCTTCCATTTGGTGGGAAGACCTTAAGAATGTGAAAGGGGTTTGCGAAGAGGACCTGTCTTGGGAATGGTTTGAGAAATACTTCCGGAAGAAGTATCTGTCGGAAAAATATTTTGACGAAAAGACTAAAGAGTTTTATGAACTCAAGCTGGGACAACTCACTATAGAAGAATATGTCAACAAATTCCTTGATTTGTTGAGGTATGTACCCTATATCAAGGAGGAAAAGGCAAAGGTGAAACACTTCATCAGCGGACTACCTAAGGACTATCGAAATAGAATTGAATTTGATGAGCCAAAGACTCTAGAAGACACTATTCTAAAGGAAACCTATTGTCATGAATAGTTTGGGCACCGAGCAAAACCTCTTGAAGGATGGAAACAGAAGAATGGTTCAAGATTTCAGAAAAGGGGAATTAAATCCCCAGGATTTAAGAACTACAAGAATAACCCAAGAATGAACTTTCCAGCCCAGAGTATGCACCAGCAGAATTTTCCCTCCTTGAGCGGAAATAAAACTTCTGGACCCATATCAATGAAGATTGATAACCCAAAGAGAGAACCTTTGAAATGCTGGGATTGCGGAGAAGAACATTTCCTGAGAGACTGCCCACACCGACAATAGAATAGTCGGAGAATTTATAACGTACAAGAAGCTACTACCGTCAATGATGTGGCCAGGAGTGTGCCACAAATTTATGCAGCCTTGGATAATAACCAAGATGACCACCAAGCTTCAGTAGTGGAAATAGAAGGTATGATTTCCAACCATCTAGTGTCTGTTTTAATTGACCCTGGTTCAAAATTTAGTTATATAGCCCCTAAATTTGTTAACAAGTGTAAACTACAGCCACAAAAACATACCAAGCCATGGTTGGTACAGTTAGCCACTGGCACCAAAAGGAGGATAGAAGAGGTTATACCAGCCTACCAATTAACATTGGGTGAATTCCCCACCCAAACAACGCTTAACTTATTACCCCTGGGATCGTCTGATCTATTGATTGGTATGGACTAGCTAGCTGCCCATAAAGCCAGATTGGACTATTACCATAAAACCTTAGAATGTGCAAGTAAAGAAGGGAAAAAGATAACCCTTCAAGGGATCCAAAAACCTGTCTCAGTCAGACAAATATCAGCTTTGCAAATGAGCCAGTATTGCCGAAAGGGATGTCCCCTATATGCAATATAGTTGTTGAAAACAATCAAAGGTGACAAACCAAGCCCTGATGATCACCCTATCCTGACAAAATACAGAGATGTGTTTCTGGAAGAGGTACCGGGTTTACCTCCGAGAAGAGACATAGACTTCTCGATAGAACTTGCGCCAGGAGAAGTGCCAGTGTCTAGGACACCCTACCGGATGAGCACACCCGAGTTAGTTGAACTCAAGATGCAATTAAAAGAAATGATGGATAAAGGCTATATTCAACCCAACATGTCTCCGTGGGGAGCACCAATCCTGTTCGTGAAAAAGAAGGACGGTACCCTTAAACTGTGTATATATTATAGGCAACTCAATAAGGTAACCATAAAGAACAAGTACCCCTTGTCAAGGATCGATGACCTGTTCTATCAATTGGGGGGTGCGTCTATTTTCTCAAAGATTGATTTGAGGTCGGGATACCATCAAGTCTGAATCAAGGGTGAATACATCCATAAAACTGCCTTCCGGATGAGGTATGGTCACTATGAGTTTGTGGTGGTGCCATTTGGGTTTACCAATTCCCCTGCCACTTTTATGTTCTTGATGAACAATGTACTCAGCAAGTTCCTAGACAAATTTGTGCTTGTCTTTATTGACGATATATTAATTTACTCCAAGAACAGAAAAGAGCATGAAGAGCATCTTAGACTTGTGCTGCGAGTGCTAAGAGAACATCAGCTCTATGCCAAATTCAGTAAATGTTAATTCTTCCAGAAGCAAATACATTACTTAGGTCATGTTCTCTCCGAAGAAGGAGTAGCGGTAGACCCTGACAAAATCAGGTCTATCATGGAATGGCCTACCCCAAAGGATGTTTCAGACATCAGATCCTTTATGGGATTAGTAGGATACTATAGGATATTTATAGAAGGATTCTCCAAGATTGGTTGTCCAAGCACTGCCCTCCAGAAGAAGGGGACAAAATTCCTGTGGACACAGAAATGTGAAGAAATATTTCAAACCCTGAAACATCTACTGACCCATGCGCCCATGCTGAAGATCGTTGATCCAGAAGATGACTTCCTCTTGTGCACAAATGCCTGTAAGGAAGGGCTCAGAGGAGTCCTTATGCATGAAGGAAGTGTGATCTTCTATGAATCCCAAAAATTGAACAAGCATGAAGTCAACTATGTGACCCATGATCTAGAGTTGGCTACCATAGTGCATGCCTTGAAAATGTGGAGGCATTACCTCCTGGGAAGAAAATTTGTACTTATGACAGATCACTGTGGATTGCAATACTTGTTTGATCAACCAAAGCTCAATGCTAGACAAGCTAGGTGGATGGCCCTCCTTAGCGAGTTTGATTTCGAGATCAAACACAGTAAAGGAAAGGAAAATAGGGTGGTCGATGCCCTTAGCAGAAGTATGAAAACACTTCACCTGGTAGCGGTGAGAACCTACGAGACAGATGTCAAGGAAAGAATCATAAATGCACAAGAAACAAATCCCTTCGTCCAGACTGTGACCATGTACCTACATCGAGAACCTGACTGAGTAAAATATGAAGGCTATCAGATGACTGAAGGAGGTCTGCTCACTTATAGAAACATATTTTATATTCCAACATGTGACGACTTGAAGAGGTTCATTATGGATGAACTACATAAAAGACCCTATATTGGTCATCCAGGATACCAGAAGATGATCACTGCCACCAGGAAACAATTTTATTGGCCTGGATTGAAGAAAGACATAGCCGAGTATTTAGCCAAATGCATAGAGTTCCAACAGGTTAAAGTAGAACATCGACACCCAACAGGATTTTTGCAACCTTTACCAATCCCAGAATGGAAATGGGAAACCATCTCCATGGATTTCATCATTGGATTACCAACCTCAACCAAACAAAATGATGCCATTATGGTGGTGGTGGATAAATTGAGCAAGTCTACTCACTTCATCCGCGTCAAGTCAACCTGCAAGGCAGTCGATATCGCCCAGGTATTCATGAAAGAGATATTCAGACTGCATGGTATGTCGAAAGAGAACGTGTTTGACAGAGACACGGAATTTACTTCCAACTTTTGGAAATCACTAATGGCCAGTTTAAAGATGAAGTTGTTGTTTAGCACCGCCTATCACCCTCAAACCGATGGATAGACAGAAAGAGTGAATCAAATACTAGAAGATATGCTAAGGATGCATGTAATTCATCAACCCAAGAAGTGGGAAGACTACCTGCCACTGTTAGAATTCGCCTACAACAACGGTTACTAAGCATTCTTAAAGATGAGTCCCTTTGAAGTCCTCTATGGTAGACCGTGTAAGACTCCAGTCAGCTAGAGTAATCCCGTAAACATGATTTCTTTTGGACCCGACATGTTGAAAGAAATGGAACAACAAGTGACCCGGATAAAAAAAAACCTGAAGGTCGCTCAGAACTAACAGAAAAGTTATGCCGACCAAAAGAGAACTCCAAGAGAGTTCAAGACAGGAGACCATGTATATCTCAGAGTTAGGCCCAGGAAGAGTTCCCTGAAAATGGGAGATTGTGCCAAGTTGGAACCTCGGTATTGTGGACCCTTTGAGGTTCTAGATAGAGTGGGACATGTAGCCTATAGGCTAGCACTTCCTCCCACAGTAAAAGCACATAATGTTTTCCATGTTTCATTATTGAAGAAATATGTACATGATTTTAATCATATAATTGACTGGTCTATGATCTAGGTGGAACCGGAGGGAGAATTTCTACCAGAACCTTAGTGCATACTGGACAGAAAGGAAACCCCGCTCCAGAACCAAACCATTGCATAGGCCAAGGTGCAATGGAGACATTTTGGCCCAGATGAGGCTACATGGGAAATGGAGGATGCCATGAGACAAGCATATTCGATTTTGTTTGCTTCTGTACATGCATGTCATGTTGATAGATAAGAACATTGAGGATGATGTTCCTTTAAGGGGGAGGGAATTGTAACACCCTATTTCCCCCAGTTTGTAAAAATAACTATACTGGCCAAGAACTGTGGCAAACTCAAAAAAATGTGAATGTGTGATGTAAATGGACCTTGTGAAAAAGGTCGATGAATGTGAATAATATTATGAATATCTATTGGAGGACTGCTGAGAGGGGGGTATGCTGAAAAAGAGACCATGATGGCTGAAGAAAGGTGGTGGAAGGTACTTGGAAAGGTGGCATTAACTTCCACCGAAACCAATACCGTATTTGGACTTCACTAGCCCGGAGAACCAAGAGCGGCTCGCTGGCCCCGAATTAAATGACTTGCTAGGATTGGTAGATAAATGGCTCGTCATGAGTAATGAGGGATGGGGGGGGGTGAACCTCCCATCCATAGAGCTATTAGTCCTGACCAGTGCGAGGGAAATCATGCCACATGCAACCTCACAAGAGGAAAAAGGCGTGAGAGAGAAGCGAGGAGGGTCAGACGCGAGGGAAGGAAGAGAACTATGGAAAATACAGAGTGAGTGATATCAGAGAAGGGGGAGAGTAACCCTCATTCTCGGTCACTGGAAAACAGAGATGCAGTCTCGTAACATTGTAGTCTTAGCTCGGGGGTGGCTAGTGGTAAATCCTATCAGAATCGCTGAGCCTACAGTTGGGTGGAAACGAGCACCCCTCTCAGCAGTTGCATCACTTCTGGTATTTTTCTGATAAGTGTTTTTCATCTTGTATCTTGAAATGTATATTCTGACATTCATGCTCATAAGTTGGGAAATCATGAAGGGTTTCAGTATAAGACTGTTTGTGTGGTGTTTGATTAGAAATGGTGGTTGCATGCTTTTGTTAGAAGGACCATGTATGGCTTACGTTTATAGATAGATTTGTACATATATATATGCATATTGAATTAATTCAGACTTCGAGTCTGTTCTCGAGAAATCTATACCTTTATTCATTCCCAGGAATACCCGAAATATATCTCTCCACAGAGATATCCTTCTTGGAAATATTATCAAGAACCTGGAAAGGGATTGAAGGCGCAAGTCTTAGTAACCCTATACAAGGAAGAATGATCCTCTTGAAATCCCGAAATAGCAGTGAAGGAATACCATGTTTGCTTCACAAGAGTCATCAAGGAGGCATTGGATGGTCGAAATTATCCATGGAGAATTTGCGAATTACTGAGAGCCATCAGATCTTGTAGAGGAGCAAGGGAGTTACGGTAAGCCTATTTCAAGTTTTAAGTTCGGGAGAAATTGGACCATAGGATCTGGGTCGACAAGGACTGTTGGATCACTCACAAAATCTCATTTCGTGGATTCGCGAGTTGAAGGGTTAAAACCCTTGCCTCAAGATTCCCGAGGCCGCGAAAGGCAAAGTCCCGAAGGAGGAGAAAGGATTTGAACCGTCCATCTGAGAGAGGACGTGTGTCACAGAATCATCCATTTCAGAGATTCGGGCACTGGGACTCACAGAGGTGAGCGCCTAGCTCTTGCGAGCGGCGAAGTCACGAAAGAACCTAAGCCATCCATTGGATGGAGGACACGTGTCACGAACTCACCCATATCATGGATTTGAAAATCAGAAGTCCTACCGGGAAGTCTTTCGACTTCATGGGTGGCGAAGTCGTGAGAGAATCGCAGTCGTCCATCTGAGGAGGACAGGTAGCACCTTGTCGCGTGCGCAGACCTTGTAGGAACCAATGAGGTCAAGGAAATATGTCACGATTCCAGAGAAGAGAAGCTCGGGAGGGATAGTGCCATTTTGTGCACAGAGCCTTAGCTACAAAGATCGCAGAGGAGAAGCAAAGGCCAAGACCTTTGATACTTAATAAATATTCCAAGGAGAAGGAAGAGAAGCGCATGTTCAAGGAGGAGCTACAAATGTCATTAGATTAGCTGGAGCAAAATAGATCTGGGTCATCGAAAAAGTACATCCATACGCGCGCAGAAGAGAGAAGAAACGGACGACAGAGAGACTCCGTGGAGAAGTACCTAATTGTCATGGGTTGTTGGATTGCACTGAGTTGTGAGGGATTTAATCCGTAGAAGCAACCATGGGAGAATTTGTATGGATGGTGGAGACACTTCTAGATAGAAGTGGCAAACAACTGATAGCCATTGGATCTTCTAGAGTTGCAAGGCGGTTAGGGTCAGTGCAGTCCTGAAGATGTCTGAGTTCGGGATATCGCATCTTGGGGCTTTGTAATAAGAGAGCGCAAGAGTTGGGTGCTCCAACTCACGAAGTGGTGAACTGCGAAGTGGTGAGGAGAAAAATCTTAACCGTTGGATCTAGGAATGGGAGGACCGTTGGATCAGAACTCCCTGGTGATATTGTATATCAAGAGTTCAGGGGTTCAGAGGTTGGAAGGGGTCACTTTCGACCGTAGAAGTCGTGAAGTGCTGAGAGCCGAGGCTCGTGAGAACATGTGGCACATCCATCAGGTGGGGCCCATGTGATTGTCAGGTGGGCACGTGTCGCCTAGAAAGGAGTCAACACTCTGTTGACTTCTTGCATCTTGGGGATTTGCGAGATAGGATCACGAAGGCTCAACGATCCAACTCGCGAGGTTGTGAGTTGCGAGAAGTGCGAGGAGGAAGTCAACCATTGTTGATTTTCATGTCTCTAGAATTCGCGAGATAGGAGCACGAAGGATCAACGCTCCAACTTGCGAGGTTGCGAGTTGCGAGAAGTGCGAAGAGGAAGTCAACCATTATTGAGTTTTGCGTCTCAGGATTTTGGAGAAGAAGAACACGAGAGCTCGATGCTTCAACATGCGAGGTTGCGAGTAGTGAAAAGTGTCAAAGAGAAGTCATGCATCGCATTTCCTTGAATCGTGAAAAGTAGATAAGCGCTTGGATGGCTTAAGCACGTAGACACGGGATAGGGTCATGTGGACAAGACCCCAAGGGAGAAACCTGCCACTCGCTAGCCCTGTCGGCGTTCGGCATTTCTCTATGTCGGAGTTTGCAGAGTCAAAAGACTCGACGCTCTGGTAGTGCTGAGTCGCGAAGAGAGAAATAATTCCATACTTGTTCGGCCTGTGGTCATGACCCACGATCACATTGATATGGACAAGGAAGGAACTAGCCTGAGCTAAGACCCCCGTAGGTATTTCGGGGATTCTGATCCTCAAGACTTCAACGAAAAATTTTGTTTTCCTTAGTGGGTATGTGGTAGGGGGGCAGAGGACCCATAGTGATAATAGTGGAGGTTATTCAATGTAAGGTTGACTAGGTCCACTGTAGTATTAAATAAGGCCCACTATGGTACTTAGATATAATAAATGAGTAGGTAGATATAATAAATGTAAGATGACTTCTTAGAAGGTTTTGCTTCTAGAAGATTCCTTCTCTAGAATGTTCTTAGGTAATGGTAGTATTATATAAAGGGTTTCAAGCAATGTAATGGGACATGGAGAGAATTATTGTATTTGGAGCGGTATCTCAATAGGAGGAAGCCCCCTCGAAGAGGAAAGTGAACATGTGAGGATCCCTTCCATAATAGGATCCATTGTATGGTGTTTCCCTACCTTAAGGGTTTGATATAATAAAGTGGTGGTTTTCTATATTGTTTAATATATCTTGTGTGGTGCTTGTATTCAGACATATTTGGTGCTATTGTGGTATTTTGTATTCAATTATTTGCTACTTAACATATTTTATCTAGTTGATCTTATTTTTGAAAACTGTTGTAAGGAATTTGAATTCTACATCCAACATTCATTTAATAATTATTCTGGTTATAAGGATGAAGAAAAAAAAAATATTGATCATGTATAGGAGGAATCATCCCCATGTAAAACCTTCTCTAGTTCTTTAGTTTCGAAAGAAGACTCTATGTAATGTTTTAATGATAAGGATGTTGGTGATAGAAACATTGTAGACACATTTGTCCTTGACCCGAATGTCTCTAGTAGTTTCGAGGCTGCTCCAAATTTTCATGAAGATAAATTTGTTTCTTTTAAGTATTTAGATGCCAAAGAACTAATGTACACATAAACATATGATAGCTATGAAAATGATGTTTGTCACGAAGAAATATATGCATAAGAAGATTTTCCTTGGGTATTTCAAGAGGTTTCCTATGATGTGTTTTCACCTGTGATTGAAGAGAAGGCTGATAAACATGTCCCTGAGCTTGTGTGTGTTCAAAGTTTACATGTTTATGATAAATTTGAAAATATACTTACTCCTGTAAAAGATCATGAAGGAAAGCTTCATTTTCATCCTTCACTTAAAATATTTGACAACAGTGGAAATATATCGCAACAATATTTTGTTTTTCAGAATAGGAGAGATCATAATGTTATTCACATAGTAGATTCAATACAGTGGCATCCTTGTCCTTTGGATCAACCCAAAATTTTTGTCATGAGTTTCATGATCCAATAGTCGATTGGATGGAGTCTTTGTTTTCAAAAGATTCACACACTGACAGTTTGGGCATGAATTTTCTTTGTTGTTGTGAGTATGAATTGTTTAAGAATTTTTTGTTGCATACATTAAATTCTTTTTATGTTTTTTCAGACAGCTGCAAGCATAAAGCCATGCCAAGAAATCAGTTGCTTGATTGGATATTTTGGAAATTTGTATCTACATGAGAAAATTGGTTTTTCAGTTGGTTAGTATAGGAATTGTAATTAAATAAGCTTGATGATATAAGCATTTCCTTAAATTTACACAGTTTGATTTGCAGTTTGAGGTTTTTTTCTAGTGTGTGAATGTTTTAATTTCCAGTAAAGAGCAGAAGTATACTTCAGGCAAGAACAATTCACAGTTTTCATCTCAGGTTGACTGTAGCACATGATGGACAACTAGATGTTTCATATTTTAAAAATGGATAAGGCAACGAAACTACAAGTTCTTGGTAGCTCCCAGAGAGCATGTCATTCCCCAGTACGAGCCAATGTTAGCACCAATATTGTTTATAGTGCCTGACCATCATCCAACATCTCCAAGGTTCGGTTTCAAAAGGAATATTCTTCATTTCTTATCTCCATTTCCATTTGCAAAAGTTCACTGCAAACTTAACCGTGCACTGCAAACTTGACTGTGCACTGCAAGATTAACTGTGCGATACAAACTTGACTCTGCACTATGAACTTGGTTGTGCACTGCGAACTGGACTGTGCACTGCAAACTTGATTATGTGCTACAAACTTGACTATGCGCTGCGAACTTGATTGTACGTTGTGAACTTGACATTGTGATGCGAACTTAACTATGGGTTGTGAACTTGACTATGCACTACAAACTTGTCTGTGCATTGCAAACTTGACTGTGCACTGTGAACTTGACTGTGCGCTACAAACGTAATTGTATTTTCATCATAACTTTTAAATGTCGATCTCATTTATTGTAAATTTTTTTGTGGGGATGAATCATTATATTTTTAACTTGCGAACCAAACATCATCCTGACCCAGTTCGACGTTTGGGACAAAAGTTGAAATCGTCACCTACAGGAAAGTTTGCAGTGAATCCTGAAATTGCGCTGCAAACTCTAACAGTCTGATAAATCCGAGCTATAGGATGGATGCCACCTATCTGAGGAGGTTCAAACAGGTTCTCATAGATTATTTAGACACCAAGGGAAATTTGTACCTTAATATTCAACTCCACTAAATCTCCATGCAATGAGCTATCTGCAATTGCATTTATTCTAAAAGATAGTTTCCAGGAATTAGTTGGATTTTATGTTTTCCACATATATCTAAGGCATAGAATCCAATGCATGGAGTAGGGTGTGAAGTCCTAGATATATTATTGATTTAATTTTCTATTTAATGAGTGAGAGGAATCCAAATAGGGGTTGGAGCTTGAGAGAGATGGAGGCAGTTTAGTTGTGTATGTTGATTTGTAAGCCTTTTGGGCATATCAAAATGTAACAATTCTTCCATTAGAGATTCATGAGAATTGTTACTATCAAATTGTGTTTTCTCCATTTTCCATTTTACATTTTCATATTGCTTGAATGAATTTAATACATTGAGGTTCAATGGATGTTCATGGGTAGGAGATTCATGAGCTACAAAGGATTTGTAGTGATTGCCTTCTTTCATGATTTATGTTCAAGTATTTTTTTTATTCATTTTGAAAAGAGGATCATTGCTTGACGAATATTTCTACTTAGTGTTGTCTACTTCATTATTGTTTTCACCATTATGTATCCCTTTTGTTTGGTAGGAAGCTTGATTTCCTTTGATCTGCATAATGTTATGACTCCATGCCCAATGGAATATTTTTGGAGATAGTTTGTTGCTCTCTTTATTTTTCTTTCTTGCTAATCCATTGTCCATAAAATTGATTTAATTATTCAAATTCTAATGGGTATTAGGATTATGCCTACAATAGTCTAGGTGTAAATTCTAGTGATAACATTTTTTACATCGTTGTTGAGGACAAAGTTGAATATTTTCCCTTGGAGAGCGATAAATCTTAGATCCAGTATTTGATGGTGAAAAAAGGTTGTTGTCACAATACAGATTGCATCATTCACCCAACGAATCCATGAAGGATAGATCTAGTGGCGAATACAAAATTTCATAATGTCAAAGGCCTTTGATGTTGTTTTGGTTCAAAGGTTTTCATTTGTTATCTTTTCTGTAGTTCCAGGTTTCCCACATCCAATACCTCATATATCATAATGGGGATATTTTATGCATGTATTCAGAGAAAGGAAGGAGGATAATCATGCATAGCACCTCATTGTGTTTCATAAATGTATGGATCTGTTATATATACATCATGAGGATGTGCTCATGAAAAGTTTCATGTATTCACTAGAAGGAGACACTCAAGGATGGTATAGATCTCTTCCTCCCTCAAGTATTTCATCATTACAAGAGTTTCATACCTTCTAGCGGCGAAAATCCCCCTATTACTATATTGGGTCAAAGTATAAGAAAAGAATTGATCTCCCTTAAAAGATGGTTTTATTTCTAAACTACCCCAAACAATCTTACCTTAAAAGATAAGAGAACGAAAAGAGGGTGTACCTTGGGTTCTTTCAATTGGTGTTGACCTCCTTTTCCTTTGTAGTTTCTTGGACTGCTGGTCTCCTACCAAAGTTGAACTACAAATATTTTAAACAACAAAGCTACAAGATATTATATCTCTACTTATCATTGTTAGGGTTCAGATACAAATGTGAATGCATTAATCAATTAAGCACAAAATATAAATATCTGGGACAGAAATAGAACTCTTTTATTCAGATGTGAAGATTACAAAAAGTTACAACCTTCTTATCGGTAGATTCTCCATGAAACTGGACTGGGCTCCTCTTACTGCTGTTCCAAGTGCAGCATTCCCATAATACCTCTCACAATCAGGATTGTATAGGGAGATGGATGGACGAGGAATGTTGAGGCCAAATCTTAGAAAGGGCTACAAAGCTTGGGCTAAAAGGGGAAGGGATTTTGGTAGAGTTTCTCTGTTCTAATGCTTGATGATGGAATGGGACCCCAAGACCTCCTTTTATATGACAAAAGGATAGTTATTCAGTTTGCGGATGGGCTACAATGGGTGAATTGGTTGAGAAACCTTTGATAGCCCGTAAAATCCGCTGAGTTCCTTGCAATTTGTTTTTTGCAACTTTTGGAGGTAAACGCGGGTTGTTTTGTATGTAGCCTACATATGTATGTGAGATATATAGTATGAATATAGAGTGTGTACGTGGGAAGTAGTGCATCATATCATGTACGTGCTCCAAAAAATGGTGTTTTAAAGAGAGATCCTCAACATTAATTTGGAAAATTGTGCAAGTAGAAAGGCCAATGCCATGTATGCATAGGTAGGGAATTTTATGGATATAATAGATTCCCCCTAATGTGTGAGTTTATAAGAGCAACTGGTGGTTGAAATACATTACAATATATTCCATTACACTATCTGCAAAGCAATAATAATCTCTCTGAGACAGGCATACCCATGCTTGGGATGAACTAATCATGGATTCCAATCAAGCACACTACAGATCCATGTCATAGAAATTTCTATATAAAGTGTAGTTGCGAGAAACACACAACAGATATACATCTCAAAATCAATCAATGATATTCAAATACAATACAATATGCATCTTCAAGAAGCATCAACGCCTGTGGTTGGAGATGAGGAATTCATAACTCGAGAAACAACTTCCATTTCTTAAACAACTCAGGTAGGAGTAAAATAGGAGTGTAAGACTCACCACTCTGAGGTATTTGACATACCATCAGGGAAAGACCGTAGGATCTCGATCATCAGGCACAAAACTTCATCGATTTTGAATCTAGACTTGACTGGACTCTCGGGATGGTTGATTCATGAAAGTCGAGAAAAAATACAAAATGGCCAACTTAGGTTGGATAAAAATTCCCTTGGACAAAAGCACAAAATATGATCAGACTCAGGCAACATAATATTGACATAAGTCTGTGATGCAACAGCCACTGTAAACTCTCCATATGTTTGGAAGAGTAACCAAATGGAGGAGGAAATATATCTATGTAGCGAGTACAACTTCCTAAGGTCATACTAGATCCCAATGATTGGTGAACAAACTGAAGGATGTGATTTGTTCAACGGTGACTATCTTGCTTCCAAAAAAAGAATTGATATATCATGTCATGTCTTTTTGGAATATTTGATTTTTTTTTCTTTTTCAAATTCTTAACGAGCTTCAAAAAGAATAAAAGAATGTTACGTTACAAAGGAGGAAACGAGTGTCACAAGAAATAAAAATGGTTCCAAGTGCATGGAACATACCGATGCCTAGGGAAAGGAGAAATGTGTAGGATAAGGACACTCGGGGAAAATTCCTCCATGGGCCAAGGTGTCAGATCATAGAGACAAAAAGTGTTGCAAGGCTTGCATTGAAGGAATGCTTTAGAGGTTCAGTTGAGAGAAACATGGACCCAACATTAGGCCAAAGACAAAAATATGAGACCCACAATGCAATTAAGCATGACACAACATGACTCCTTCCATGTGAATTTTTTACGAGCCCAAATAAGGTAAGATCGATGGTTTTTTCACGTTTAGAGAGTCTGAAAAAATGTTAAAGAAGACTCCAGGGAGTTCCTTTTTTTGAAATTAATCTAGTCGGTTTGAAAAAGGGTTAAACTTATACTGAAAATGTGTCTCTTCAATATCATTTTAACGAGTGTGATTGAGACAAGATCACTCGGTGATCTTTTCAATTTTAAGGATTTTTAAAAGAGCTTAACTATGGACTGACAACCTTTTTCTAGGTTTAGTCTCCTTAGCCCAAAAAAGTATAAAATATAACTAAGGACAACTCTCTCGACGATACAATTCTCCCTAGGCGTACCTTCTTTCAGAATAATATATTGGTCGGAAAGAGGGTTAAATCATGTCGAAAATATGTTCTTTCTGGACTAATTAATGAGTGTGAAATGAATAAGGTCACTTGAAGATATTTTCATATTTAGGTAGTCTGAAAAGAGCTTAACTATGGACTTCAAGGGGTTTCCTTTTTCGTAAGTAATCTCGAAGGCCCAAAAAAGAGATAAACCAAAATCAAGGAGAATGTTCCTTTTTTCAAAAAATTAGTTCCTCAGGCCTGAAAAAGGGTTAAAATTACGCTTGAGAATACTCTTCTAGTGATCGAAAAAGGGGTAAGCTACCATCGGACATATGTGCCTTCAAATTTGAGTTTGGCGAGCATGAAGGGAAACAAGATCGCTCAGAAATATTTTCAATTTTAGAGAGTATAAAAGGAATTAAGGAAGACTCCAGGGGGGCCACGTTTCTCCAGTAATCCAGACGAGATAAAAAATAACAAATACAATCTCACTGGATGTTTCTTTCAAAATTTAAAGTGAGCTTGAAAGACAACAAACCATGCTCATAAGAGAGTCACATGGGTAAGGCCAAGAATGATGATTAGAAAGAAGAATGAGGCTTCAATATGTAATCATAGCCGGACTAACAAGGACTCCGAAGCCTATAGAAAAAACTCACATCATGGATGCCAAAATGCAACAAAGGATCTACCTAGGGAATCCATGTAGAGGTAGGTTCTACCATCTAATTACGACACTTATAAAGAAGCAGAGAAGGTTATGTGTCGCACTTCAGTGGGATCGATCCTATGGAAAAGCGAAAAAGACAACAATATGCAGAAAGATGGGAGTGAAAACCTAACCTATATGCAAAAGTTGAAAAAAATGACTTTTACCATGGGATAATATGAGTGTAACCCATCTAAAAAAAATTACTAAACCAAAAGGAGAAGTCCATCTGAATGACCCAAAGATAACTCAAAATAGAACTCAAATATCCACAATGTCAAGAAAAGTGAAAAAGGGGACCAAATTAGGGGGAAAAGGGCCAAAAAAGTCTATAAATAGAAGGGGACAACTCATTTTTACCATTGCAATTTGGAAATTAACAAAAGAAGTCAAAAACCCCTTTTATGAAAACGTGAATTCTAGGAGCTACAGTGGACGAAAAACCCTCACACTTGGACCAAGTAAGTAAAATCACCCCCTCTTTCATTTTAGTTCATTCATTTACATTTAATTTTGTATTTAGGATGGGCCCTCTCTTAAAACGGGTTGCGATTGCATGTACATAGGTTCTGCACACTCATCCCGTGTATGTACATAGGAAGAGTAATACTCAAACCACGTACATATGCGACAGGCCTAAAGATAGCCCACGCATGCCCTCTTTTGTATTGAAAAAATGAAAACAAAAGTATTAAACCCTCTCCATATTTTGTGTGAGATGGGATGTATGTTCAGTGGAGATAAAGGGAACATGAGGAGTTGGATGTCTTGGTCGAGGAGGACCCTTTGGCCATCACTACACTAAAATAATGTGGCTTATGGAAAGATTTCTAGTGTCCATTCATGAGGGCACAACCGAGGTTGATCAATTCTTTAGTGGAGTATTGGCATCCTAATGCAGATGATTTTATGTTGGAGGGTTGATCACTAACCCCAACCATAGAGGACATTTAGTTCCTGAACGACCTCTCCAGAAGAGGGAAATCGATTAACTTGAGGACCTTTCCACCCGAGCCATATAACATTGAGACTGCATCGGGATGTATTCTGAAGATGGTACCGAGCAATTAGGTTCTTAGGTTCCAATTCACAAGATTAGTGTTTAGAATCTACCATGTTTTATTGGAGTATTACCATGCTAGTATGCATGAAGAGACAATTCACATACTGTTATAGGCGTACAGACAATAACTTTGGGTTTGGTACTGTTTTATGCTCCTTATTCTTCGAGAGGGTGCCCAATATTAGCCTGAGAGAGACTATATTGGGGCATATTGCCTCTTTCCCGACATTGTGCAGGTGGGAATTTTTTTTTCCTAGACAGAATGGAGGAAGGACCTAGGAGGCCTTCGATGATAGATTATTTTATTGGTGGGCCCGTCAAATTCCAATGATAGAGGACTATCCCTATGTAGGGATAATCTTCCTTAGAGATCCTAACATGCCCGTGACCCCTCGAGAGGAGCGCAGTGATATAGGTAACACGTTTTTTTAAAGTTGTTAAATTTTTATTTTTTATATATATCCTTTTTATGTGTGTGTCAAAGTACTAATTCAAAGCTATTTTATATACAGATGTGGGACTAGTTAAACTAGCATACCTCGTCAGGACCATCAATAACAAGAGGTTGAGTAGCTATAGGAGGATCCCCAACGGGAGAGGCCCATAGAGTCCTACAGCGAGTAGAGAGGAACTTCACTGCTCCCACTTGTGCAGTTCCTATGGCCAAGATCAAGGATCTTCCCCTGGCTATGTAGCCACATGTAGTAGGGATGCCTCGGACCTATGTCCATTTATTATGGTGTCTCGAAAATGTTGTTGTCCAGTACAACAGGGCCAATATTCCTAGAACTTAGATAAAGTTGGACTACTTATGTGCCGAGGGAACTTTTTGTACTATATTTTTGAGGGCTTGCATGCCCAATTTGTACTCATGAAACCATTTTTGGACACACACACACACACACACACACACACACATACACACACACACACACACACACACACACACACACACACACACACACACACACACATATATATACATCTTTCCTATTTTATGGATGACATTTTTAACAAATGTATTTACATATGTATGTTTGTGTTTTACTTTTACATGTGAGAAACATTCCAATCTAAAACTTGATTATCTAGAGTATCAGTTAAATGATTAAATATCCTAGGAGAATGAATATAACTAATATAATCAAAATATCATTCTAAGTGGCGTACACTAAGGAATCGTCGGTGAAGAGTGGGATCATACATGTGGTAAACCCCATTTAACTGGGACACAACCAATTCAACATCTAAATAAACCCAGAGGCAATAAATACCATGTGACAACGCATCAGAGAGTAATTCTATCACTACACTGTACTCAGAAACATTATTGGTTTCGTCGCCTAGACAAATACCTCTGGAAGATAGAAATTGGCCTCTACATGTGAAAATCACCCAAGCTACAGAAGCAAGTCTCCGAGTGTGTCGACTAGAATTTTCTGCAAACCCAACGTAAACCTCTAGTTCACTTGATATCTTCTATAGTGAAAAAGATAACATAAATAACTACATTTCCATAAAATGAAAAAGAAAAAAATGTATGAAAAAATATACATATATACAAGATGTCACATCTAGGTGACCAACCTAAGTGTAGTACTTCTTAAGGTAGAGCCCATTTCTAGGCTCTGGTAAGGAATTTCCCTCGAAATCAACCAGATGGTAAGAAACCTTCTCTAAGACCTCTTTCACACTAAAAGGTGTGAACCACATGGGTTTGAACTTGCTTGCCCCCAGGGGATGTTTGTCTTGGTTGTAGACCAGGACAAGATCACCTTAGGAGAAAATATGAGGGTGAATGAATCGATCATATTGACACTTGAATCGTTGCTTATGAGCCTCATTAGCGAAGGCTCCATCACGACGTTACTCATAGTGATGCTCGAGATATAGAAGAAGCTCCTCAAGCGACGTAGTGTTCGGAAGTAGTTCCACTACCAACTTTAGAGAAGGGATCTGACACTCAATGGGAAAGACTGTCTCCAACCCGTAGACGAGTTGGAAAGGTGAAAAACTAGTAGTAGTATTTAGAGAAGTTCGATAAGATGACAATGCCGAATATAACATCAAATGCCAATTTGATTTGGATGAATTGATCGTCCACTGAAGAATAGTCTTGAGAGACTTATTCACAACTTCTACCTGACCATTCTCTTGTGGGTAATAGGGTGATTAATCTTCCTATTTAAACCCAATCTTTGATGTTAATTCAATCATCATTTTATTCTAGAATTAACTGCCATGGTCAGTGAAAATATCCTTCAGGATACCAAATCTATCTACTATCTAATTGAAAACGAAAAGCACAATAGTTTCCCCGTCATTGTTAAATGTCGGTCTAGCGTCGGCCCACTTAGTGAAGTAGTCTACTTCTACGATGATATAGTGATTCTCCCTAGAATAATCTGGGTGACATGCAGTGAAATCAATCCCACACTTGGTGAAGGGACAGGCAACAATGACCACAAACATAGGAGCCAAGTGTGCACACATATTCCGATAGAAGATCTGACACGGGTGACACTTCTTGACCACCTCAACACAATATTTGATTAATGAGGGCTAGAAGTATCCTACAGGAAGAATCTTTTGGGATGTTTCCAACCTAGATAGATGACCACCACATGCTCTGGTGTGACAGTCGTTCAAAACAAGCTCTGCTTCTTTGTGAGTAAGACATCATCGAAGAATGAAATCTACACCTTGACGATACAAAGTATCATCCAAGATGAGATAATTTCATTCTTAGTGTCATATTTGTCAACGCTCATTGCAAGAAGCAGAAGTGAGGCACTTCAAATTCTGAAGATACACAAGTATATCTCCATACCAGAGGTTCGAATATGCAAATCATAAAAATATCTTCGTTAATTGGTGACTCTTCAGGAGAAATATCACCATTTTAGACCGAGAGTTCCGAGATTAACTCAATGAAGATCAAGGAATTTTTAGGTTTCACTGAAATGAAATCCAATTCGAACTCTTGGAGGATAACTATCCATCGACTGATTTTTCCATTGATGACATGTCGCGTTAACACATATTGAAAGGGATTGACAATGGCAACGAAAGTGGTCTTGCGAAATAATATATAGTGACAAAACTATTGGACAGCATGAAGGATTGCCAAAGTGAGTTTCTCAGAATGTGAGTAGTTGAGCTCTGGTCCAACTAGGCCTCGGCTAAGATAATAGATAATGTTCTCCTCGAGTGCATAAACCTCTTGTACCAAGACCATGTATATTATGGACTCTTCCATAGCCACATATAACATGAAATCCTTACCATAATCATGATGCCTCAGTAGAGGGGAAGATGTCAGAGAACTTTTCAACGCATCAAAAAAGTGTTGAGTTGTTTCATCCCAACAGAACGAGACTCTCTCTTTTAAAAGGCACATGAACCCTTTCCTAATCTCAGCATAATTAGCAACAAAACGCTGAATAATTTTTTCTTTCCCCTGTAAACTTTGAAGCTGGGGTATTGTGTGCAAGGGAGGAAATTGAGCTATCTCCTCAACCTTAAGAGGATCGACCATGATCCCTTTGGTCGACATGATGAAACCTAATAAATGACCCGATGTCATGTAAAAACAACACTTGTTTGGATTCAATCGAATCTGATAGTAGCGACACTACTCAAATATTAGTCGTAAATGGGAGGGAGTATTGGATCTCTTGATAGAACGTGATGCTAGATCATCCAGGTATGCCTCAACTATGTGTTTGAGGTCATGAAAAGAAAACAAAATGGCATGCTGAAAAGTATCTCCAACATTCTTTAGGACAAACAAAAATTTTCGATACGCGAAGGTACCCCAAGGACAAATAAAATTCATTTTATGTTGGTCCTCGGGTTTGATTTGAATTTGATTATATCCTAAAAAATTGTCCATGAAAGAAAAGACTTCGCAACCTGCACACTCATAAACAATATGATCAATAAACGAGGTTGGAAAATTGTCTTTCAGGCAAGCTTTGTTCAAATCGCAGAAATCCATACAAATGTGAATTGTACCCTTCTTCTTGTTGATAGGAACCAGGTTTGATACCCATTCTATCAATTGTACAGGGTATATGAAACCATATTTGAGGAGTTTCTCTACCTCAACCTCTATTGCCGCTTCTTTTCAAGGATTGACCAAGTGAAGCTGCTGTCGGACCGGTTTGACATCAGGATAAGTCATGATTTCATGTTCAACAATTCGTGGATTGATGCCTGAGATCTCCTCATAAGACCAGGAAAACAAATCGCAAAACTCCTTAAAAAACTCATTGTAAATTAGAATATCTTTGGGGGAGCAATTCGCTCCAACGAAGACATTCTCCACGATGACAGGGGTTTTGGAGATATCGATAGGTATACTCCTTTCTGTCACTAGAGGGTTAATAGGACAAGGGATATCTCCATTCATGGTCATAAAAACTCTCCTACCTCTATTCTCCCGAGCTTGGGAAGAAAATAAAATCTATGGTGAAGATCATCCCAAGGTCTATCGGGACCAGTCATTGCCTCCATAATCACCTTGTCAGAGGGAAAGACTAATTCTAAAGGGTCCTGAGTAGTGAGAGAGTCTTGAGACCAAATAGGCTCGAGAACTAGATCTATCTCCTATGGGGGAGACAGATCAGGGTTGGTCGAGGGTTGTTGGACAACACTATATGCAACCTCAACAGTGGATAAGGGCATGGCCATGCCAAGGTGCCCTATCCCTTCCATTGAAGCCGATGGGGAAGGTAAAGTCAACAGGTCATGAAAGTAGCTCGTTTTAAAAGATGATACTTGAAAAATTGTAGCCTTTAGCAGGTCGAGGATGGCCAAAATAAACCTTACATCATTGGAACACGGTGGATAATAAAAAGTTCTCATCATATATGGAAACAAATCGACACCTAAGTTGGTAGTTCTTAGTTGCGGGTTATTGATCATCAGGACCGTGGATGCCCCCGATGAAGGGTCAGGATGGGAGAAGGAAAAACAGTCTTTAGTTATAATTCTCCCTTCATGAAGAAAGAATAGAACCCTAAAAATGGTGGCTACAACTACATTCATTGCATAAGTCCAACTTTGTCCTAACCATAGATTGTAGTCGAGATGTTCATCAACTACTTCAACCTTGAGGCACATAGTTTTACCCTCCAACTACATGGGGAAATAGGGAATTATATTATGTGGCATGAATGATCAACCGTAAAAAATTGTAAGCAACGTAGGCGACAAAGACAACTCTAGCTGGCCAATGGCCCTCCAACATGCTAATGACATCATGCAATTTGAGACACCCTCGTCAACCACCATACGAAAAAAATTTAGTGTCAACAATTTCGTGTTGTACACCACTACTATTTGAAAGGATACATGGTGAGGAAGACAAAGTTTAAGGTCAGTCGGATCGAAAACGATCATTATTGAGTTACTGTGTTCCATTGCTCCCAAGGTGGAAAACAAAGCTTTTCTCTGTGAGAGGAAAATATGGAGAACCTCCAGAACAAACATTGCACAAGGGGTCTGTGCTAGATCCTCCATGATGGAGTAATTCTAAGAAACCCTTGTGTTTGGGTTATGATAATCCTTCTTGAACACAACTTTAGGGATGTGATTCATTGTTTCTCCCACTGTATTCTCAATTTGAAGAGGATTCAATGGTTTGGATGCCTCTTTTCCCTTATCAACTAATTTCGATGTTTCATAGTCACGATTCTTGGTTGATAAATGAGCATTGACGTTCATTATGTAAATGTTTGTGATCGGGTTTTTAGGATTAGGTGCATGGGGTCCCTGACTTCCCCCAACTTCGCTCGTGGATGCAGAATCTTGAGTTATATTTTTCCCTTGTGGAAAAGGGTTTGTCAACACAACATGTTGTTTCTATGCTAGTAGCTTTTGGGCTTCCGCAAGTCGAGGGCACAGGTGAGTTAAGTGGTCATCTGTGCAAAGCTTACATGAAAACTTCACTTTCCTCTTTTCATTTTTTCCCTCATGAGCATTATTAGCAACATTTTATCCCCTTTACCCTTATTATTTTTTTGTTTCTTCTTTCCCTTAGTTTGGTGGTTAGCCTTGGGATTTTTTGATTGCACACTGTGTACATCCGACGTCTAGGTTGCAGGGGTAGTCGAACTAGGAGTTTGGCTAGCCACTGTATGTTGAATCAATAATTGTTGTAATTGATTAGAGAACATATCCATGTAATTTATTTGTGTTGAGCCCACTATTCCATCAGCATGGGGCCCAGACGTTTGTTTGGCTTTATCGATCGTTTACCCTGGCGCATCGGGTAAGATATCGTAAAGCATGCCAAACTGAGAGTAAATCAGTTCCAGTTGTTGGGATATCATAATAATCTCTTCCTCAGAAAACATCCCAGACGTTGTTGCGTCTTTGGGCATGCAAGGAACCAAAGACTTTAAGAACCACTCAAGCAAGAATGCATGAGGGACCTTAACCTTAATAAATCTCTTTTTTCGCTGTCATTTTCGAATATGATCTGAGATATGGTCAGATTTATTCTCCTCTAACTTGGCCAACAACTCGGTGTCATCATCATATATTACTGGAAACTATAAATGGTTCAAGAAAACCATATCCAGGTCATTAAAGTAAGAATACTTCAATTTTTCGAGCTCGATATACCATTTCATTGCACCCCCTTTAAGAGTGCACTGAAAATGACGCAACTGAATGGAGTCATCCTTCAACGATTTCTATGAGCACCACAAGTGAAAAGTAGTCACGTGATCACCTGGATCTTCACCAGGCTTTCCATCAAAATTTGGGATGCCAGAAGGCAGCTTAGTCGGTATGTGGGGCAAACACGGATAATGATAGATTGGGTCATTTAACAATCTTGACAAGTCTGGAAAATGTAGTGTTGCGAGAAAGGGTAGTTTCGGTTGCGGAATATTTACATGAAAAGAGGGACTTGGATTTTGACAGGCACCATCTTTCCAAGAAAATTTGAAATGTTGGCCAGGGTTTTGGTAGAAATTGTGGCCCTAACCAACAAAAGGAAAATGTGTATGTTTTTGCATCATAGGCTAAATCCCTAAGTTAGATGACGTAGCTTGCACATGGATTTCCCCCTGTGTAGTTTTACAAGGACCTTGGTTGGGGATTCCCCCAACCAACCCTCCTATAATAGTCATTGAACCTTCCCCAGGGTTCCATTGATTATGGAAGGGGTTTCCCCTGAATGGCATCCATTGTGAGGGAAATGAGCCCTGCCAAGGATTCCAAAGACCTTGTGTGGAGGATACTCCTGTCATTTCTCCCTGCGAAGGAATGGAACATTGCACAGGGTTTTGTTGACCAAAGATGGGGTTGCCCCTAGTCGAGAAAGAAGACAAAGAAAAGTGTTATTTCCAAACACACCAAAAAAAGAGAACGACATTGATCCCACCCATGTCGTATAGGATGAAGCTCCCAAAATTCCTCCACTAAACAAACTACAGTTAGCACTAGGCTTGTTCGACTTCTAAAATGTGCCATCGAGTGAAGGGGACAGAGGAGGTATATGACCCTCGCCGTAAGGAATAGAATTAAATAGGGAAGTGGTTCCTGCGACGGATCCTTGCAAGGGAGTGTTAGATATCCCTGCCCCTAGACCCATGGTTTTTAAAGTAGAGTAAGTAAGAACTGAGTTTGAGTCAAAACCGGACATCATGTATGAGAAGGGAGAGCACCTGACGTGTTCTAAATGAAAGGAACAATGGTTGAAGTTGTCGAAGGAATCGAACCACTACCCGAAGTCATGGGTGTTGGGATAGTCATGGTCCTGGAAGGAGGAGGTGGGGGAGGAGGTACAACAACCCCTCTAGTGACAGTCGTAATAGGAGTACAGTGACTCCCTGATGAACTAGAAACATTTTCTTCCATCACCGCTCATTGAATAAACTAACGTTCAGGAGAATTCACCTCGGGGGAGACTATCTAAATTAAAAGTAGTGTTGATAAGTTAGTGATCAGAGGATTTGTTGGACTAGAACCTTCGGTCTTGAGGTTAGAAATGATGGATTCCTCCGGGGCTGGAAATTCTTCTCTCATAGATGGGTCGGGTACAGTTTCTTGTGGCCCGATCGCTTCGAACAATCCTTCTTGATCTAACCTGGGCCTCAATGGTAGCAGAGGTGGATCCAAAGTAAACAACAATTGGCCCTGAATCCTAAGTGACTAGCAGAGCTAGTGATCTTCCACCTTGTGAATTTATCAATTGACACAGTAAGGTTTGACTAGTGTGAATCACACAACACACACTAAAAGTTCCTAAAGACAAATCAAGCATAAAACTAACTAGTGGGAAGGAGAAGTATGCCAATCAACACTAGAGAAACTTATCGGTGCAAGTGAAACTCTAACAAGGAAGAACCCTCTAGGTATACTCTGTAAATGTGTTGAACCTGCATAGAATAGATCTAGCTAAACAATAATACACACATTTGCAAAGAGAATTGGAGAAAGAAGAAGAAGGAAAGAAAGAATGAAAGAATTCTCATTAATTGTATTTCACACTCAAAGATTGAATAATTTACAATAGATATAGGATACATGAGTAACTAATGAGCCATAGTGGTGGTCTAGAGTGATCTGGACACACACCAGCAGTTACGGGAGTAAATTGCCACCTAGTCTAGTCTCTCAGGCAGTTACGGGAGTGAACTTCCACCTAGTTGAGTTAACTAATCAACTAGTCTTAAGTTAACTAACTGAATAGAGTGTAGTGAGGAGAAGATTAAGGAATCAAGGGTAATTCCAGTTTGGTGATTATTCCAAGGAAAGTGTGCATTATTATGGTGATGATTCCAATGTTGCATGGTGACAAAACCAATGCATCATCTAGACTCAACTCAACTAGTCAAACTAAAGTGTCAACTGAAAGAGAATATTCTCCAGGTCGAATATTCTCCCCTAAAATATAGGAGACTAGATAATGACTAATTATGACTAATAAACAAGGAAAAAACTTAGGAAAAATAAATCCTAGGTGTGTGTGAAGTAACTCCAACACCCCCCCTGAACATCACTATGGTGAAAATAAAGAATGGGTCCCGGCAACGAGGCCATGTTAGGTACCCAAATACAAAAGATACAATGAAATAAAAGAGGAAAGAGGGAAAACCTCATGGTAACCCCCCTCCCCCAAGGTACAATGTATGTAAAAAAAAAGAGAAGGAACAAAAAACAATTGCTAAGAAACCTTGTCCTTCAGTCCAAGAATACCTCGCAACTGTGCAAGTTTGTTCTCATTGAAGATTTTGTTGAAGATGTAGATGTTTGCATGGATCTGATGAAGTATATGCACCATCGAGATGTCCACACATATCCACTTTATCTTCTTGTAGTGAAAAATATCCAAATAAAGTTTGGATGAAATTTTGAAAACCGTGCGACCGTTTTCGGAAAAATGCTGAAATTTTGTTGATTTTAAAATAATCATAACTTCACTTTCGAACTCCGTCTTAGAAAAAAAAAATTGAAATTGGATATTTCCCTGACAGGAATTCAAATATCCAATTTATTTCTGCAAATCTGTCTCAGAAAATATCAGAATGGAGTCTGATGTGCGTGTCTCTCCTTTTAGATCCTGAGATGCATGCATTGCACATGAAAAAGTGTCTGCATATGACTCCTGAGATGCATGCCATATATCTTCCACATGAATTTTAGAAAACAAATCTGAAATGGAGTAGACATCATCTTCAATTATTGGAATACAAATTTCTGCAAAAACGTTTGTAGAATACTCTTCATAATAAGAGACTTGATCTTCTGATGGCTTCTCTTCTAACTCTATCTTTACAATTCCTTGCATGCAATCTTCAAAATCTTCTTTATTCTCAAATAGAACCTCCAATCTGGTCCATAATTCATTTGGAGTGAATTCTTGTGTGAGATCACATACTTAGTGGAGAATTTCTAGAGAAATAGACAAGCAGATAAATCCTATGGCCATATCTTGTCTATTGAGAAATTCATTTTTCTCATCAGCGGAATCAGGATCTGCTTTCGTTTTCATGGTTATTTGGTATAAGCCTCTACTTATGAGAAGAAGTATAATGTTTGGCTTCCACTCCAAATAGTTATGAGGCGTGAGAAGTATTATTGGTGAGTAAAACATAAATTCCATCTTTTCTGCGTTCTTCAATCTTCAGTACCTGCCAAAATAATTTGGTGTAGATTTTTCTTAGCAGTCTGTCGGCTCTGATACCATGTAAATGTGTTGAACCTAAACACAATAGATCTATATGAACAATAATAAACACATTTGAAGAGAGAATTAGAGAAATAAGAAGAAGGAGAGAAAGAATGAAAGAATTATCATTAACTGTATTCCACACTCAAATAGTGAATCATTTACAATAAATATAGGATACATGAGTAACTAATGAGACGTAGTGGTGTTTTAGAGTGATCTGGACACACACCAGTAGTTATGGGAGTAAACTTCCACCTAGTCTTGTCTCTCAGGCAGTTACGGGAGTGAATTGCCACCTAGTTGAGTTAACTAGTCAACTAGTCTTCAGTTAACTGATTGAACAGAGTGTAGTGAGGAGTAGATTAAGGAATCAAGGGTAATGTGCCAGTCTGGTGATGATCCCAAGGAAATTTCACATTAGCATGGTGATGATCCCAATATTTCATGGTGACAAAACCAATGCAACATCTAGACTCAACTCAATTAGTCAAACTGAAGTGTCAATTGAAAGAGAATATTCTCTAGGTGGAATATTCTCCCCTAAAATATAGGAGACTGGATAATGACTAATTATGACTAATAAACAAGGAAAAACCTTAGGAAAAATAAATCCTAGGTGTGTGTGAAGTAACTCCAACATACTCCGCAAAGCATGATCCAACATTTTCCCTAGGTACTGTGGTATACATTAAATTATTTTTATGTTTTTTTAGACAACTGCAAGCATAAAGCCATGCCAAGAAATCAGTTGCTTGATTGGATATTTTGGAAATTTGTATATACATGAGAAAAGTAGTTTTTCATTTGGTTAGTATAGGAATTGTAAATAAATAAGCTTGATGATAAAATCATTTCCTTCACTATACACATTTTGATTTGCAGTTTGAGGTTTGTTTTCAGTGTGTGAATGTTTTAATTTCCAATAAATAGAAGAATTATACTTCAGGCAGGAACAATTCACAGTTTTCATATCAAGTTGACTGTAACACATGATGGCCATATATAAGTTTTATATTTTAATAATGGATAAGGCACAAGAACTACAAGTTCTATGTAGCTCGTAGGGAGCATGCCATTCCCCAGTAGGAGCGAATGTTACTACCAATCTTGTTTTTAGATCCTGGCCATCATCCAACATATCTAAGGGTTGGTTTCAAAAGCAAGATTATTCATTTAATATATTCATTTTCATTTGCAAAAGTGTGCTTCAAACTTAACTACGCACTACAAAATTGACTATGTGTTGCAAGATTAACTATGCATTGCGAACTTGAATGTGCGTTGTGAACTTGATTGTGCACTGAAAACTTCAATGTGCGCTGCAAACATAACTATGCGTTGTGAAATTGACTGTATGTTGCAAACTTAAAACTGTGTTGTGAAATTGATTGTGTGTTGTGAACTTGACTATGCACTAAAAACTTGACTATGCATTGCGAAGTTGACTGTATGCTGCAAAATTGAGTGTGTGTTGCAAACGTGATCATATTTTTATCATAAGTTTTAAATGTCGATAGGGGTTCTTCTAAATTTTTTTGTGGATATGAATCATTAGATTTTTTACTTACAGACCAAACATCAGCCTGACCTAGTTCGACGTTTGGGAGAAAAGTTGAAATCATCACCTACGGGAAAGTTTGGAGCGAATCCTGAAATTGCACTGCAAACTCTAACAATATGATAAATCTAACTTGTAGGAGGGCTTCCACATGTTTGAGGAGGTTCGAATGGGTTCTCAGATATTAGTTAGACACCAAGGGACACTTGTACCTAATATTTAACTCCACTAAATATCCATGCAATGAGTTGTGTGCAATTGCATTTATTCTAAAAGATAATTTCCAAGAATCAAGGAATTAGTTGGATTTTCTATTTGCCACATATCTCTAAGGCATAGAATCCAATGCATGGAGTAGGATACGACCTCCTAGAGATATTATTGATGTAATTTTTTATTTAATGAGTGAGAGGAATCCAACTAGGGGCTTGAGCTTGAGAGAGCTAGAGGAAGTTTAGTTGTGTATGTTGATTTGTAAGCCTGTTGGGAATATCAAAATGTAACATTTCTTCCATTAGAGATTCATGAGAGTTGTTAATCTCAGATTGTGTTTTCTCTATTTTACATTTTACATTTTTCTCTTGATTGAATGAATTTAAGACATTGAGTTTCAATGGATGTTCATGGGTAGGATATTCATGAGCTACAAAGGATTTGCAGTGATTTCCTTCTTTCATGATTTATGTTCAAGTATTATTTTTATTCATTTTGCAAAGAGGATCATTCCTTGATGAATATTTCTTCTTAGTGTTATCTACTTCATTATTTTGTTCATCATTATATAGCCCTTTTGTTTGGTAGTAAACTTTATTTCCTTTGATCTACATAATTTTATGACTCCATGCCCAATGGAATGTTTCTGTAGATAGTCTACTACTCTCTTTCTTGTTCTTTCTTACTAATCCACCAACCATAAAATTGATTTAATTATTCAAATTTTGTTGGGTGTTAGGCTTACACCTACAACAAGATAGGTGTGACTTCTAGTGCTAACATGTTTTATGCCGTTGCCGAGGACAAAGTTGAATATTTTCCCTGGGAGAATGATAAAGCTTAGATCCAGTCTTTGATGGTGAACAAAGGTTGTTGACTGTTGGGCCCAAGAAATGATCACTTTCATGATGGTTATTATACACTTTTGCCACATTTACATATGTGTTTTCATACTTTAAAGGATCTTTTTGAAGAATTTCATGATAAAATGGTATGATCACCATAAGGTATGTATAATTCATGTTTAATGATTGAATCAAGTGTAATTCATCATGTTTTATGATTTCTAAGAGGTAATTCACGTGTTTTGGTGTTACAGGGAAAAAGCGCACTGTGTTTCTAGTTCTGGCACTTGATCTGGCACTTGATCCGGCACTTGATCTAGCACTCTGTTCGGCACTGCATATTGCACAAAAACGCAGGGTGACTTGGCGGTTAAGGTATTAGCGACCAGTGATGGGAAAATCGAGCACATGGGTTTTGTTTATCCTTGCCCCCTCTAGCTATTGAGCTCTAGACAACTCAGTTTCAGTTGTCCAAAGAGGGCGATTATTGGCTCATTTTTTTTTATTAGTTAGGGCATCATTTATTGTAATTTGTCGAAATTAGAAGTGGTTCAACCCTCCTGTGGTCGACCACTTGGTCTGTAAGATTATAAATACTGCTAGGATGGTCATAAGATCGTTAAGCAAGTAGAAGAACCATTGTATTGGAGACAAACTCGTTTTCCTCTGTTTTTGATATTTTACATTGCTAAAATTATGCCAGAACTACATTTTCAAGTTTTGATGGTGAATTCGCCTTGTTAAGCTCGCGGTGTGCTCATAGGAAGTACCCACGACTTGCTGGGGGGGGCACCAGTAATCTAGTGACTATCAATGTGTTATTTATGCAATTATTAATTTAATTACTCTTTTTATTTTCCTGTACATGTATGTTTTTATTATGCTAACTAGTTTGTTGTAGCTTAATTGTTTTAATTGTTTTGCAGGTTAGGTGTTGATACATATTAGAATGCATTGATTTTATAGACTAGGAAAAGACTTGAAAGTCTCTCTCTCTATATACTAACCCCATATGTAATTAGATGTTAGATTATGCTTTGATTTATGATTTTATAGTCAAGTTTAAAACAAAGTTTAATTAGAATAGAACAAAGTTTGATTTGGGTTTTCTTTGATAGGGATTTGAAGAGTTAATTCCAGTTTTTTATTATAGCTTGCTTATTTCAGTTTTATATAGATCTCATTTAATTAGTTGTTGGTTAACGTAGATTGTTAATTTACTTTTTAATATCATAGTTTAATTTATGCTTTTAATTATTTCCTTATTGTAGTTTGAATGGTTAGAGTAGACATAACATAGTTTTGTTTTACGCAATTTCCTTTCCTAGAATTAAAATGCAATTATATTTCTTAGTTAATGGTTGAATCTAGTTTTTCTTACATAGTGTAGAAGTATAATGTTGATCTCGTTATGTTGTTGATGGTTTATACATGAATATGCAGGGTATCTAACATTGGTTTTTCATGGCTAAATTTTCATTGGATTGTTTACTCCACACCTTTCATTTTTCCATTGAGATTAGTGTTGAGCTTATACCATTGGAATTGTCCTTTGTTGTCAAGTGCCATCAAGATATTATCCGACACCGAAGACATTCACACAACCAAAAACATTATATTTGAATTTTCATAGGTTAAAGAATAGTTTTCCTGCTTTCATAGATATAGTCTCTTGCTTTCATAGCTTAGGAAATAGTCTTATTTGTTGTTGTAGGATAGATAGACTTTGCTTTGATAGATTAGATGGTAGTTTGCTTATCATAGATTAAAAATTAGTTGTTAATATTTCTTGCTTTCAATAGAATAGATTTCCTTTCATGCATTGCATTGAGCATTTAGTCCAGTTGCCTCTTAGATTTCCTTTCACACATTAGAAATAGTTTTGCATTAAGCATTTAGTCCACTTGCCTCTCAGGCTAGATAGTTATTCAATGAGAAGTTTTACTTTGATTGCTTGCAGTATTTAGTTGCCTTTCTTTACTTGTCTTTTTCTTTAGTAGGTTAGTTAGGTGTCTTTGATTGCTTGTCTATTTTATTTAATAGGTTAGATAGGTGTTTTTGCTTACTTTCTTATTTATTTGCTTTCATAGGGTAGTTGCTCATTGAATGTAGGTTGGCAAGTTAAAGAAGTTTGCTTTTGTAATTTGCTTATTATGCTTAGTAGTTTGTTTTTGCTTATTGTTAAACTAGTTTTCTTTACATAGAGTTTTCATTTTCTTTCTTAGGACTATCCATCGACCCTTGGCCCAAAAGTATTTAGGTTACCTAGTTTCAAGTTGCTTAGTAGGGTTTGATCATTAGATATATTTTCTTGAGTAGATTAGCCTTAGATAGTTTCCTTCCTTAGTTAGATTATACTCCTACCAACCTTCTACCTTTGGCATATATTTTTCTACAACTCTAAGTTTACTTACCCCTGGTTGACAATTTAATTGAGGGTTTTTACTGTGTTTTTAGTGCATATATAACACCCATCATTTTTGGCGTCGTTGTCGAGGAGTTGTCTCAAGGTAAGAAGTCATTAGGAATTAGATCATTTATATAACTTAGCATTAGTTTGGTGGTGGGGGAACTTTAAGACGAGAGGTAAGAAACTACGCATCTACTATAGAAGGTTCCCCCAAACCCAATGGTAGTTTTTCCTTTTGTTTTTATTTTTCATGAATAGACCTAGGAATCAAATGGTAGCTTTTTATTTTTGTTTTTGCTTTCTTTCATGAATAGGCCTAGAGACCCACAAGGTAGATACATTAAATCAAAATCATACCTTTCAACCAAGGTTCCTTCTGATCTCTTTGGGGGAAGGAACGTTCCGCTTATAAAATCCACAGACCGATACCGAAAAATAGGAGCTAGCTCAACTCAAAGCGATAAAATACTAAAGAGACTAATACAGGGAGCACTATAGAACAAGAAATTGAAGCATCAATCATATTAGGATAGGAGGCAAGACCACTTGAGTCTTCCATAGAACCAAACAATACAACCTTTGCTTTTACACTACCACCAGGGGACCCTAATTTTAAGGACATCATAGACCCTGAACAGGTGAATATTTTATTTGGTAGTTTAGCCAATGTGGTTATCTCTCAAATTGACATAGAATATTTGGCACCAATAGTCTCAACTGACTCTAGTAGAGTCCCATATATCCAATCCATAGGAAGACCTTTCCATCAAAGGGAAACCTTGTTTTCTTCAAAGATAAAACCACCTAGGTACTCTCTTTTTGGAAACCAAAACGATATGGATAATTAAGAAGACCATAACATTGTAAAACATGGAGAGGAAGAAGAAACTGGAAACCAAACTGAAACGACCTTTGGATTTCCAATTTTGGACACCACTCCCAATGTCAACATGAATAATATTCCTCTCTCAGCACTGCCTACCTTTTATGGTAAAAACAGTGAAGATCTAGACACCTTCCTATTTGAATTTGACATCTTGTGCAGGAGTTACAACTACATACAAGATGCCCAAAAATTAAAACTCTTTCGCGCCACCCTCAAAGACTCTGCACTAAGATGGTTCATGGGGTTGGGAGAATCCATTATTAGGTCTTAGGAAGCCATGAAAGACAAATTTCTAAAGAAGTACCAAGACTACTACAAGACCAAAGAGTCTCGTAATGACATTTTTAAAATCCAACAATTAGAAGACAAGACCCTTGAATATTATATGGAAAGATTTGATTATATCTCCTAGAAGTCAAAATACCATGACCTCCTAGAGGATGCAATTAGGGCTCTTTTCCTTAAGGGAAATTCAGAAGAATATATAGAAATGATTAACCTGATGGCATCAAGTGACATCTCTCATAAACCATTTGCTGAAATATGTGAAATGTGTAAAAATTACTCAAGGAGTAGAGCCAAAATAGGGAAGAATGTTCGGGACCCTTACAATACAAGCTTAAAACTAGTTAGTCCAAGTGGTATTACGAGAGAAGAGATAGGGAACCTTTTAGAAAACTTTAAGACTGACATCTTAAGCATAATAGGTTCCCAGTTAGACATCCTTAAAATAAAAAAGAAACAAGAGGAGGAAAATCTAGCAATCAACATATATTGCCCAAGATGCAGGAGGAATCATTCCTCAAGGGAGTGCCCATTAGATAACATTTCAGTTTGTGGCTTCTGTATAGAAGACCATGTGACTGAAAAATGTCCATTATTGCTTGGTTTATTAGCCATGTATAGGAGTGGAGATCCTGGGGAGTCTTGTTATGCACCTAGAAGGCCATGGTATTCTAGGAATCAACCCACATACCTAGATCTATAGTCTCAAGTTCCACCCTATTATCAACAACAATAGTGGAACTCACCAGGTTGGAAAAACTAGTCTACTTAGTACCAACATCCTTAGATTCAAGGATGGAGGCGAGGACACAACCAAGGAAACCCTCAAGCTCCACCTATCCCTATGTCCAACCATCCTTATCCTCATTTCTCATCGAACACTCTACAACTTTTTCCAAGTTTTGTTCCACCACCCTTATCTCCTATTCCACAACAACAACCGCTAAAATTTCAAAATGTAGGCTCCCCGAAACCGACACTATTACCAGCACAACCAGTGTCAAATCCTAATAATAAGCCCCCTCAACCTCCTAACAATGTTGAGATGCAGGCCTTCCCAACATATGTTATTACTCTTGTTCCATTACAGGAAATTCAACTAAGATTAGGAAAAGTTCTGGAGAGGCAGAGACCCTCAGTAGTCATCCAGGAAGAA
>SNQJ01S0048068.1:2482-19696 GCA_010110895.2 Picea sitchensis
ACCACTATTTTCATTTTCTTTGTTGTAAGGAGAGCAAGCTTGTGAGGGTCCAAGAGCCTTCCCTTGGAGGAAGAAGGGACTCATAGTCCCCTTTCTTCTTGGTGCTTTGATTTCATCAATAGATCAGACTAAAAACATTGGTGACATGGGTCTTTTTGTTTTCGTTATCTCTATGTCCCTATGCTTATGATTTTAGTTTGTATTAGTTTAATTCTTGCTTATAGTTTTGTTTTTCTTTCTCTAAATATTTCCTCTACATCTGTCCTGCTCAGCAAGACCCAACTGGGCATGCAAGCACCTCTTATTTTCTCACCAAGGTGACGAAAGAGGCGCAACACACAGTTTCAAGGAAGAAGGTATGATCCACATGAAATCATATCCAAGAGAGTATTGACGAAAAAATAGGCCCCTTATGAACATAGACAGGTTGAGGGTTTTGATAAGATGGAAAATATAAAAGTCTATGTTGATATGGAAGAAATATTGCAACCAATGCAAACACAATAAGTGGAGGCAACCCTACAACAAATTCAAACACAACAAGATCCTCAAAAACTGATAATAAAAGTTCCTAAGACAAGCGTTTACATCAACAGAAGCAATTCAGAGGCCATGGACATTAGTGACCATCAAACTACCCCAAAGAAGATGAAAGTTACATAGTCTGCACAGATTGTCGATTTGGAAGAGGAAGAGTCCAAAGACCAAGCTAATCTAGATATGGTGGAAAGTGGCAGTAGCAATGTAGAAGTTGAAAAGGAAAGTAAAATCCAAAGTGAAGGCAACTCCATAATATTTAGCAGTAAGAAATACATCTTTAAAACGTCTGATTCATCTTATCAATCTAGAGGAGATTTGGCAAAACAATATTCTAAGAAATGTAATATAGTTCTGTGTGAGATGAGGGATTTAGTCCCTGAAGTGGAAAATATCTCTCAACATAAATATTCGTTGTTCACAGTAAGGGATGTTGAAAAGAGGACCTTTAACATTGTTGTTGTAGATGAAGACAAAGTCTCTAAAATAAAGATAAAATATGATAACATAAGTTCTCCAGACAAGGTCAAATTCCATAAGCATACCAGTGTTATGTTGTATTATGATTACTTGATCTTAAGTTAAAGAATTTGAAGCTATCATCTTATGGAATGAAATTGGAAGGGAAGTTAAAGAAGGAAAAGGCATCTAACAGAGCTTTGCAGAATCAGGTGAAGAGGTTGGAAGATGAAGGCCCCCAAGGGTTGAAATCTTCATTGGATGAGAAGGACAAATTAATTCAAAGTTTGAAGAAGAAATTTAAAATTCCTGCTACAAAGCATCCACAAACAATAGAATTGGTTTCTCTAGAAAAAGAGAAGGAAACACTTCGTCAAGAGACACTGGGCTACAAGGCTAGGGTGTTACAACTAGAACAAGAAAAGGTGAAATGGTCACAAGAGAAAACAAAATTGCTAAACAAGGTTGTAGTTGCATCTCCTAATGCAAAAGTTGGGTTAAACACTAAAGGACTTGTCCAAGCTATGTCACAAGTTAGCTTGAAAGAAGGAGAAATCAAAGGGATGAAAGGAAGCATAGATAAATTGAAGAAGGGATTGTAGGAAAAGGATGAAAATATATCTTAATTTCAAAAGGAGAATGGAGCCTTGCAAGAAAAAATAAATAAATTGAAGATAAGTTTAAGAGACAAATGCTTGTTGCAGGGGGGCAAGCATATCATTTGGGACTCTATAGCTTCTGAAGCTTCCAAGTTCATATCATATTTGAATTTCATTAATGATAAAGATAACATAACCATTACAACCATAAATAAATGCAATTTTGTGAATGAAACTTTAGCAAAGAAACCATCAGAATGGGCCCAGAACGCCATAAATCTAGGCCCAGAACGCGATAAATCTACCCAACACTATTCCTACTGCATACCTTCATACTATTAGAGTTAAATACATAATTACATTGATTATCTAGTCCGAGAGGGTTATTGCTAAACATAACCTGTTGAAATCAATTGAAACCACAGCAACACAGATGGAGCAGAGTGTGCAGGAGTTCAAAGATTGGATTGTTTACCAAAGGTCTTCCACCATTTTGGGATGGCAAGGGAAAGTTTTATGACCATGAAGAATACAATGCTCGTTTGACTCAGTATAGAATGGATCTTTCTAAGTTTGAAACAATGGAGGAAAATATGAAAGGAGCCACTTTAGTTGAGCATCTGATCATAGACTTTGAAATTATGAATCAGTTCAAAGCAGTCAATATTGGACTACCAATCATGTCATATGATTTTTTCATTGACTTGGAGATTTTGATAAAGGAAATGACATATTATGATATCCCTTATGACATGCAATGAAAGGAAATAATCAGGTTGGGTAAGACAAAATGCAGTTGTCCAGGGCCCAATAAATGATGTCCAGATGTCCCTAAAAATGGAATATCCTGTGGAAGACCAATAGGGAAGAAGTGGTGAAAAAGGGACAGAAATGCCAGATGAGGCAGAGTCAAAATCATGAAATGTTTTCTTGATGATCATTGTAATTGGTTTCAAAACTGAAATGTTCATTTCTAATCATTGTACTCGGTTTCAAAACTGAAACGTTTCTTTAAAATCATTGTAATCAGTTTCAAACCAGAGGAACTCAGATTGTATAAATATTAGGAGTTCCAAATGTATTAGTAGTTAGCAGAAGTGAAAGGGCACAATTTTACCTATTTTGGAACTCGAATGTAATTTTCTGAAGCTGAATAGAATGCACATGCAAATCTCTTGAAATCTCCCAGAAAATATTCTAATGGTGGTGGTCTAAGATTTATCTTCTTTCTGTGTATGTATTTCATGTGTTCTTGATTTCATTTTCGTTGTATTCTATTTAAATTGGATAGTTAAAGTCCTAGAATTCATCTTTTGATGCTCTTGTCTTAATAAATTTAAACTGTGTTAAGTTCTTCCTAACTAAGTCAAAATTCATTTTATTTAATTCTCTAATGTAGTTATATGTTTTTCCTTTCTTCTCACACTCTGCAAATTAAAATTTATAACTCAGATTCATCGCCTCATTTAGCCTTTATCCTTTGGAGAGTTCTATCGACCAAACAATGCTTCCATTCGTTTTCAGAAGTTTGACTCCATAGCCCTAGGTGTCCCTCCCCTTCCTTGCCAACAAAATTATAGAAAACCCTTCAAAGAAACAAAACCTAGCGAGTGACTTGTCAAAGAAAACTCATTTGTTAAAGACCAAGTGATGGGAGAGAGCCCTCTCTAAGATGAGAAGGATAGTACCAAACTCTAAAATGGTTTTTAGGTTACCTCTGTCATTTTTTTTATCATTCGAACAAATTTACAGAGTGTTAATAGGGTCAAGAAGGAATTTTTTTGGGATGGCCTTAAAACTAATGTTCAAAGGTTTATGGTAGATTTTTTTGTTTTCCAACAAAATAAGGTGGAAAAAATTAAGACCCAGGGTCTTTTACAACCATTATCCATCCCAAGTCAGCATTGGAAGGAAGTTTCCATTGATTTCATCACAGGGTTACCAAAGTCTGAAGGAAAGAGTGTCATCATGGTGATTATTGATAAACTAACCAAGTATGCACACTTTTGTGCACTTTATCATCCTTTCAAAGACAATACAGTTTCCACGACATTCATGGAGAATGCTAGCACTTTGTAAAATTTTTCCAGCTAATAGACAAACGACAGAGGTAACTATTTCAACCTACTTTAGAGCTGGGCACTAGCCTACTCAAATTAGAGAGGGCTCTCTTGTGTCACTTGATATATATTTGTCAATCAATGGCTAGATTCAGATTGTTTTGGGGGTTTTTATAAAGTTTGTTGGCAAAGAAGGGGAGGAACACTCAGGGCTATGGAGTCAAAATTCTGAAATTGAATGAAAACAATGACTAGCCAGTAGAACTCTCCAGAGGATAAAGGATAAATGAGGCAATGAATCTGAGTTGTTAACTGAGTTTAAGGAGGGTGTAAGAAGAAAGAGAAAAGAAATAACTGCATCAGAGCATTACTGAAATGAGTTCTGAATTAGTTAAGAGGAAATTCACACAGTTTAAATTGCTTAAGCTAAGAGCATCACAAGATGAATTCTGAGCTTTTAACTATCCAATTTAAACAGAAGACAGTGCAAATGGAAATAATGAATGACAATAAATACATACGATGAGAGAAGAGAAAACTCATATCACTACCATTAGAATCTTTTCATAGAGACTTCAAAATCTTCTGCATATGTATTCAATTCAGATCCAGAAAATTACAATAGAGTTTAGAAGCAACAAAAAGGTTCCCTTGCACTTCTGCCAACGTTAATTCATTCAAAATTTCTAGTACTTATACAATTTGATTACAATGGCTAAAAACAAAATGTTTCAGCTTCTAAAACTGACTATAATAATTTCAACTGATAGTCTCGGCATATGAACCGATTTACAATGATTAAACAAAAAATGTTTCATAACTTAGGGATGTATCTCTCTGACTGCTTGGCTTCCTTTGCACCATTTGTCCTGTTGTGATCCTCTGCCGAAATTGCCAGTTTGGTGACACCTGGAGGTTACTTACTGGTCCCTGGAAAACTACATTTCGTCATGCCCAACCGCACGATATCCTTCCACTGTGAGTCAGAAGGAATATCATAATCCATAATTTCCTTTATCAAAATCTCTAGGTCAATGCAAGTAGCATAAGACATAGCTGGCAGCTTGGTTTTCACTGTCTTGAATTGATTCAAAATCTGAAATTTTGCGGCCAGATATTCCACCAAACTGGGTCCCTTCAAATTCTCTTCCAAGCCCTCAAATTTTGAATGATCCATTCCGCACTGAGTGAGGAGAGAATTGTATTCCTCTTGATTGTATAATTTACATTTACCATCCCAAAATGGTGTGAGGCCCTTGATAAACAATTGTTCAAATGTATCCCTAAACTCTTGTATACTCTGTTCCATTTGCACAACTTTGGTTTGAACTGATTTGAGAAAATTATGTTTAGCGATGATCCTCCTGGCCCAAATGATCAGTTTCATTCTGTCCTTTAACCCAATGGTATGAATATTGGTAGTGGGCACAATATTCAACAAATCAATATCATTTAGGGCCCATTCCGAGGGTTTGTTCACCAATGTTTCATTAATAACAATACATCTGCTTCGGGCAGTGATAGTCATGTTGTCTTTGTCATTTATAAAATTCAGATAAACTCTGAATTTAGCAGCTTCAACAACAATAACATCCCAGATTACATGTTTAGCTCCTTGCAACAATGATTTTCCCTTAAACCTCGTCTTTAGCTTGTTCACCCTCTCTTGCAAATCTTGATTATCCTTTTGAAATTGGGCCATCTTTTCTTCCTTCGTTTTCATCTCTTACTGCATCTTTTCTATGATCTCCTTAAGGCTCTTGATATCCCCTATCTTTAAGATTACTTGGGACATAGCCTAAACCAATCCATCAGTGCTTGATCTAGTTTCTGTAGTAGAAGGTACAATGGTATACATGTCTAATTCTGTTGCTTGTCCTGGTGCCCAACCCTCTTTTTCCTTTTCAAACTGCAATACTTTGGCTTTGTAATTTAGTGCTTCTTGTCTGAATGTATCCAACTCTGTCGCATGTGGATGTTCTGTGGCAGACATATTCAACTTCTTCTTTAGGCTTTGGATCATCTTCTCGTTCTCATCTAAAGTAGATTTTACCCCTTGAGGGCCTTCAGATTCCAATCTTTTGACCTGGGTCTGCCATGCTTTGCTGGATTCTTTCTCCTGCTTCAATCGTCCATCTAATTTAAGTGCATGGGTTGTTAGTCTCAAAACCCTCAGGATCAAACTCATATAGTCTGAATATAGCATGTCACTAGAATTTCTATGGAACTTTACCTTGTTTGGGGAACCAATCTTCTCATAGTGCATCTTTATTTTAGACACTATATCCTCATCTGCCACTGCTATGTTAAATGTCTTTCTTTCCACATCTCTGACTAAGAACACGTAAGCCCTATGATGGGAGATATTTTCTACTTCAGGAAACAAATCTCTTATCTCACTATTAGCCATACTTCCTTTCATAACATACTGATTCGCTAAATATTCTCTTGATTGGTAAACTACCCCAGGTGTCTTGCTAAAGATATGTTTCTTGCTGTTGAAAGTCCTTGAGTTTCTTTCACCTTGTGGCATACTCTATGCATTAGCTTCTTTGTCTTTGTTTTTTCTTTCCACCATCTCCATGTTGATTTTCTCTTTGGGCTATTCCTCCTCTAGATTTACTACCAGTGGGGATTGTGCGATCTTCACTTTCTTGAAAAAAATTTGTTGACCACTGGTGCCCAAAGCCTATTAACTTCTCCTTTTGTTATAAACAATCATCTTGGGAGATTTAATAATCAACCTTGGAGAATTTTTATGTGTATGGATCTTCTGTAGGGATGACTCTATTTGTTGTGTTTGATTAGGTTGCAAATTGACTTCCATATCTGCACAGGTTTCCAGATTTTCTAGTTTATCAAATCCTTCAACATGCTCATGCTCATATGGGCATTGTCTTCTCATTAGTCTTCTTTTAGATATGACCTAGTGTGGGTCATATTTCCTCCCTTGTAACTGTGTAAATATGAATTCACTGAGTTTGACCTGGATCTGAGGCAAACAAGATTTAGTCCTTACCACAACTGGTCATACTAGGAAAGGAAAATTTAAGTTAGATGCCTCGTGTGATTTCAGAAAGTGATTTTTCTCTGAAATAATTCTTTGTTTGATGAACTCTAGGGAAAAGACTCCGGGAGTCAAGAAGACAGGTAAAAGGTTAGGTCCTTCTTGATATACATACACCCAAATTACAATAGAATGCATGAACAACATCTAATCTCCTATCATTTTCTCGGAATTGGATTGTAGAAACATTTTCATTTCTTTCGAAACCCTTGGCAGGCCGGTGCCGAAGATTAAACTATAAACTATGGACATGATCTTATTTATAAAAATCAGCATTGTGAGCCTTTTGCATTCAGTCAAAATGAATGTAGCTTCAGGGAACTCTGTTTTATTCGTTTCCAGGAATATTCTCAACAAGTGCGTGTAGTGCCTGAAGTGTCTTAGTGAATTCAAGTTTACCAACTATTGGTGCATATTGTCAGCGATGAAATTTTCAAAACTGATACAGACCGACAGACTGGACTCTGATAGAAAAAAGGTCAACAGGAAACCGAACTTGACTTCTACCAAAAACTTGTCGTTATCCAATCCTAGAATTTGACTAAGTATGGAGCAGGCCCACTGGACCTCAATAACCATGACACTTACATTCATAGGTAACGACATACTCTCAGAATGATATTCAGGTTTAACAATGGTCTGCAGAAATAGGGTTTTGACTTCGAAGGGACATTCTTTGTAGACTGTGATAATTTTCTCTTCCTTGAAGGGCTCTGACACTGCGGGGGAAGACTCTAGTATACTGAGGGCATGTCGAATTGACAGGCTATCTAATTTGCATAAGACCTCTGACCCTAACTTATTCAAAATGACCCTTTCTTCTTTCGAGTACTGTTCTGCACACCAGCTTATAAACTCTGGCAAAGAGAAGGTGACTTCAATGGTGTAAGGTGAAATGGAGGCTTGGGCCACTTTGAGGAAGGGTATTCATTTCCCAACATTGTCTAACAGGTTGGCTCTAGATACGGAAATGAGTGAGACTGTTATTTCTGTGTCAAATACATCAGAATACCTGTCAATTATGGATTCTTATTTAGAAGTATGGTCTTGCTCTGTTACAGACAAAATGATAGGATTCAAGGCCATGATGAAAAATACCTGTGAATTAGCGTAGGATGCATGAGTCTGGTTCACTGTTGAGCTTTTGTTTCGAATGGAGTGTTTGCACCAATTTTCAAATGTTCGAATGATTTGAAATATCATAAAATAATGATTGGGGCCCCTCCTTTTATATGCGTTTTCGATATCGATGGCAAGAAAAAACGGTTTTAGGTAGACCAATCTTTGCCTTGATATGCCTCTAGTGGCGCCACGTGTATGCGAAGTGGAACCACGGTATTTTCCCCGACCTGCTCTCAAGTTCTTAACCTTCGCGTTAATTCATCGCCTGATATGTCTCCTAACTATTGATCTGGGTTGCTCAATATCTACAACCCACCGAGCCCCACTACTTCTCGGTTTCAAAGACGAGAAAAAATGGTTTTGAGTAGACCACTTTTTGTCTCGATATGCCTCTTGTGGTGCCATGTGTCTGCGAAGTGAAACCATGGTATTTTCCCTGACCCGCTCTCACATAATTAAGCCTTGTTCTAGTTCTTTGTGCGAAATGGTTGGTGACCATTGATTTGTGGTATCTAAGATCCGTGTCTTGCTGGGTCCCATCACCCTCGCGTCTGCGCTAGATTTATCCATATTCCTCCATATGTGACCCTATCCTTCAAACTATCGCTCCTCCATACTGATGTAGTTCCTCACTAAATTTGCGAGTCTTAGATCCTATCTGAAAATTGTTATGGTGATAATAGAAACAATTCAGAAGCTACATGGAATCCAAAAGATTATTGTAAGTGACATAGATCCAATCTTCACTCAACATTTTTGGACAATTTTTTTTTCTTGTTTGGGTACTCAATTGGCTGATAGCTCATCTTATCATCCTCAATTTGATGGACAAACTGAGATAGTGAACACATATCTAGAAGGATACCTTCGTTGCTTTGTCTATGATAAAAAAACACAATGGTTCAAGTGGTTACCCTTGGAAGAATTGTTTTATAACACTTCCCTCCATACTACAACAAAAATGACACCATTTATGGTGCTCTATGGATATCACCCATCATCCATCACTCCTTCTCTAAAATAAAAAGCTAAGGTTCAAGAAGTGGAAGATCACATCCAACATCAACAACAAGTTCTACAACTCTTAAAGGACAACTTGACCATGGCAGAAAATCGCATGAAATAGCAAGCAAATCAACATCGTAGTGAAATAAGTTTTGTAGGGGATTGGGTATTTTTAAGACTACAACCATACAAAAATATGTCCCTCGAGCAAGATAATAAGGATAATAAATTATCACCAAAGTACTATATCCCTTATAAGGTGTTGCAAAATATTGGTACTATGGCATACAAATTGGAGTTGCCTGCATCTTTGCATGTACACCTAGTTTTCTATGTTTTATGCTTAAAGAAGTTTATATGTGACAAGATCTCATTTCAAGCTATATTTCCAGAACTTGATGAGGATGGAAAAATCATATTGGATACTAAAGCTATCATTGACACAATAATTCACTAGCTGAGGAATAGATCAATTTTAGAGTATCTCATTAAGTGGAAGAAACTACCTGCTAAAGGTTCCACTTGGTAAGATGAGTCTTTTATACAGAAGAATCCATAATTACTCAAGCGTTGCAGACAACACTTGTATTAAGGGGAGAGGCATGTTAAGCCCTAAATAGTGGCACATTACCACTTAATTGGGGCATCTTACATTAGTATTGTTATTTTATTTATGTTGGCTTGGGTCCATTAGTTGTAATTGTACCTCCTAGTCTCCTATATATACCAAGGAGACCTTTTCATTTGGAATCATCTTGTAATTGTGAATTCATATGATGTATAAGGAGGTTTCCTCCTCGAAGAGGCATATTATCTTAATTTCTCTCTTTGTCAAGGCATTGAGTTCTTATTCTAAGGTTTTTATGCTATTTTGATATTTGGTTCTTAACAAGGCTCTCCATAACTTCTTTAAATTTGATTATATTTTTCATCTTTTCTTCTCTTTGTGACTCTAAAACATATAAGGCTTATTCTCCTTTTTCCTGTACTTTTTCTTCCACCAATTCTACGTCATCCTCAGTTATTGTGAGCTGAGGGGCCTTCTTCTGCACCTTCATCTTCTTTTTCTATTCTCCTATTTGCATTGTTAATTTTTTGTTAAGTGGTGTTTCTGTCTGCGTGGGTTTCTTCGCCTTTGTCTCAAGGATGTTATCCTTTTTCTGTGCTTCCCCATTTGTTCTTTCTGTGCTATCATTTTCTAATATTGAGGCCCTCAATACTGTTTCATTTTTCCTCTTCTTCTTTACTATCGTTGTGCTTTCGATTGGTTGTGTGTTCTATTATGATTTCCTAGTATTTGTTTCTGGAATACTTGATTACTGCGACGTGCCAACTTCTTCTTATTCTTTTCCCTTTAATCCTTTCTTTACAACCACTGGTACCTTCCACTAATATGACCATTATTTTATTACCCATTGGAATGCTTTTGTTGTAATGCAATAGTTCATCTTTAGACAAGTCTTCCTAGGGTCCCTCCTTGCTTGTATCCATACAATATGCCTAGATTCCTTGAATTTTGTTATTCCCTCATCCTCCTTCACCACTTCTAGTGAGATCCTCCATGTGTCTTCTATATTTTCCTTCATTTCTCCAAGATACATGCCAAAAATGCTTGAATTCTCTTTCCTCTACTTAGGATCGTTATTGTGCCACATAGTTTCATATATTTTTGTTCGACACTTTGTCATAGAAGGTTGAATAATTAGGCTCTTCCCATCCTACTAAAGCTATAAAAATAAGCAACCAAGAATAGTGGAACTCTGTCCTAGAGTCCTGTGCATCTCTGCAATCTTCTAAAAATAGGTTGAACAAATGTGACGCCCAACTAAGTACTGTCCCCTTCACACACTGTGCGGCTGCTGCTACAACGCCTGTTGGTGCCTCCTCCTTGCAATAGTTTCTAAGTAAATTACAGACAATCAATTTTGTCGTAAATATAGTAGCTAGATCATTTATATTTCTGATAATCATGCCTCTGCTTCACCTGTCAGTGCTACACGTTTATTTTATTTCCTCTGCAATTGTATTCTCCTTTTTTTTATCATATAAATAGTACTCATGCTTCACCCCATCTGTTGGAAACCTGATAATCTTCATAATTAAGTCTACATCAATCAAGACAAGGTTTTCCATCCATAAAAACCCTCCATGGAATCTCTCCAGTAGTTTCTTTACACATGCATTAACATCCTTCCCCATGCCAAAGTGAGTGATTTCCAACAAATTCCTGATGCTAGATTTATATATCTCTTTTATCCACTGTTTTGGCTAAAAATGAGGTCTCCAAATGGACCCTTTCACTTTTTCTCCATGTAAACATCCTGCGCAATATATGGAAATTTAGCTACTTTTGTCATATCGTGGTATGCGAACCTTATATTGGGGACAAAACCCAACATATCCTCTACAAAAATTATTGACTATGGAATATGGGGCAATGACAGTGAGATTTGCATCTGTGTGCACACTACTATTACGGTTGACCTTGTTTTTCTCTTTGATGGACCTGCTATCTCTATTTCTTCCTCTACGTCTTGATCTTCATCACTATCCTCCTTGACCTTCCGGGGTTCTTCTGTTCTAGGGTTCTTTGCTACCTTAGGTTCATATGATTAAGTTTTTTCATCATTTTATTCATTTTGTTCTTACTTTGTGTGTGTCGCCCCTCATTTTTCTTCATTAGGGTTTCCTTATGTACTAGGGTTTTTGTTGGCAAATATTTAACAGACAACGAATGGAAAATATTTAACAGACAACGAATGATTGTCATTGATGGCAAGTACAACAATGAAGATGGTATGAGTACATGAAATTTGTAACAGACAGGAAAACAGAAGATAAGTTTAAGAATATCGAATGATTGAAGGCAACAAAACATTGATCGAATGATCGAAGGCCCGTAAAGTTTGAGAAGCATTTCTGAGCATTGGATCCCATTCAAAATTCTTGAAAGAACGAGGGCCGTCAGATATGAATGTAGACAAGAAGAGCGCTGAAGAGGAGGACATATCTCATATGTTAGATCCAAGCATAGGACCCGACCATCGTTGGATCAAGGAGAACCTACACGCTTTTTAAAGTACAACAAGGAGAAGAGGGCATACAAAACTCCGAAAGAAGGAGGACCGTCCATTTACAGGTAGGACACGTGGGGATAGATCGTCATTTCGCTGACTGGAGAGTCAAAGAAACAGGGTTCCCTAACCTCTTGAAATCGCGATTTAATCTGAGCCGTCAGATCAAGGTTGAATCTGGACCGTCGATTCCAGTACATGTTAGAGTTTCACGGATCGAGAGTTGGAGATGTCAAGTAATATCAATCACAAGAATCCCAAAATCATGATATGTGGAATCATGACGTAATCTGAGCCGTCAAATCAAGGGTGAATCTGGACCATTGATCCCAGTCCATTGCGGTGTTTCACGGATTGAGTGTTGGAGATGTCAAAGATTATTAACAACAAGAATCCCGATATCGCGATATGCGAAATCACGATTTAATATGAGCCATCAGATCAATATGTTATCTGGACTGTTGATCCGACTCCATTACAAAGTTTCGTGGATTGGGACTTTGAAGTGAATAAAACCCTGAACATCAAGAATGTCAAAATCACGATATGCGAAATCGCAATTCAATCGCAGTCGTTAAATCAAGATCAGATCTGGACCGTTGATCTAACTCCATATCGGAGTTTCGTGAATCGCGACATGGAGAGGCAAAGAAAACATTGCAACAAGAATGTCAAAATAGCGATATGCGAAATCTCAATTCAATATCAGTCATTAAATCAAGATCATATCTGGACCGTTGATCTAACTCCATATCGGAGTTTCGCGAATCGCAACATGGAGAGGCAAAGAAAACAATGCAACAAGAATGACGAAATCGCGATATGCAAAATTACGATTCAATCGCAGCCGTTTAATCAAGATCAGGTCTGGACCATTGAATCATAGGACATGTGGCAAGAGATCGAAATTTCGTTGACTTGGGGTCAACGGAGCATAGTGTTGAAATTCACGAAATGAGAAATCAAAAAAGCGCTTTATGCATAAGCGCGTGGTCATATCCATTGATCACATCGATGGAAGATGGAGGTAGAAGCTAGAGGTGCTAAGCTTGGCCACAAAAATGATGAAATGAATGCAAAATATCATGAATCCAATCCAACGGTGCAGGTGAATTTGAATAAATATCAGAGGGTTACTATTCTCTCTCACAGTTAACTCCTCAGTTACGAATCTGTTAGCGAAACGGACTCATGATTGCCAATCAGTTGGCATTTTAGTTGCTAGGACAATTGTCTTTCTTTTGCCTAAGGAAATGCGAAGTGGAACCACCGTGGGGGTGTGTATAAAAGAAAATGAGACAGACTGTGTGGTTAGTTGTTCTGTATGAAAAATGAATGAAACTGTAAGAAAGGGAAAATCATATAATGTGTTATGTGAGATTGAGAATATGCACAGTGTGAGATGAAACTCAGAGAAGAGTAACATATGATGAAAATAAGTTGAAGCAGAGCAGAATGACAAAACAAGTTGATGCAAAGAAAACCTGCTGAATAGGCAGAGGAAGAGAAGAATTGCAGAACAGTTAGAAGAAGACCAGATTTACAGAACAAAGAAAGTTTGGTAAGAGTTGATTTATCTGCGTAGTTGACTGTTTATTTATTCATTCATATTCTAGGGAGGTTGGGAGGTGCTCGGGAGGACTGTTGTCGTCAGAGGTTCAAGTGAGAGCTTGAAAACAGGAAGTTGTAGCTTCCATCTGGTTGCAGCCAGAGAAACTAGGGTGGCAGGGTGGTGCAAGGGAAAACAAGTGTTCTCTGTTATACAGGTTGGAGCCTGTGTAACTAGAAGTTGGTGCTTCCATCCAGTTGGTGCTTCCTTCTAGTGGGTGCTAGAGAAACCAGAGAGTTGGTGCTCTCAAACAAGTTGCAACTTGTAAAATAGAGGTAGCAGCCTCACATTGAGTTGGTGCTCAATTATAGATGAGATTGAGAATATGCACAGTATGAGATGAAACCTTCCGAGAAGAGTAACATATGATGAAAATAAGTTGAAGCAGAGCAGAATTGAAAAAATAGCTTGAAGCAGAGAAACCTCGGCCGAATAGGCGTAGGAAGAGAAGAATTGCGCAATTAGAAGAAGACCGCATTTACGTAACAAAGAAAGTTTGGTAAGAGTTGATTTATCTGAGTAGTTGTCCGTGTATTCATTATTTAATAATTAAAGGGTGGTTGGGAGGTGATCATGAGGACTGTTGTCCTCAGAAGATCAAGTAGGTTCTTGAACACAGGAAGTTGTAGCTTCCATCCGGGTGCAGCCAGAGAAACCAGGGTGGCGGTGGCAAGGGTTCGTTCTCTCTCATGTTGACCGTGGTAAATTCAGTAGAAGTTGGTGCTTCCATCCGCTTGGTGCTCTTCTAGTGGGTGCTAGAGAAACCGTAGAGTTGGTGCTCAAACAAGCTGCAACTTGTAAAATAGAGGTATGTTCTCACATTGAGTTGGTGCTCAATTATAGATGATGTACGTAACTTAAAAGACCGCCTATCATTTCTAAGAAGAAGAGGTTTTCCCTTTATCACTTCCTCTCATGAAAATCGTCAGGTATACCTTATGTGTGACTATTACCTTTACTTTAATCATTCATATGTTGTATACTGTTGATGATCACTTGAAGAAATATTACTAATGTTTTAATAGACATAAAATTATTTAAGCTCAATCATGCCTACTCCACCCTCCTGTCTTAGTAATTTCAACAATTGGTATCGTAGAGGGTTCCTTTATTCAAAGGTAGATATGTGCTTTAAACATGACAAGTCATAGCGGGACTTCTCAAATTCTAAGCCCCATCTGTTGATGGAACAAATTTTACCTTTCCTGAATATTAGAATGAGAACATACTTAATTTCCTTGAGTGCTGATGTTTGGGATCTAGTAGAGACCGGATATACACAAATTCGGTAAAAGCAGCTCCAATGATGATAAGTTAGAGCTTAGTTTTAACACTAAGGGGATGAATTCCATCTTGAATGGACTTACCGGCTTCCAGTTTGTAAAGGTGATGCATCTTGATACCTTTCAAAAGCAATGTGGGATAAACTTATTAGCGCTATGAAGGAAATGAGAAAGTGCGATAAACTTCAAACATACAGCATTGAAATTAAGAACAACCAAAGATGAATGAAGATGAAAACAATTAGCAAGTATTTTTAAGAGTTGAAGAACTTGTAAATGCCATGAAGGGTCTTCTAAGAGAAGTTTGATGACTCACTCTAGTTTAGAAGATTTTAAGATCTCTCGCTGAGCAAATTAATCCAAAAGTCTCCAGAACAGAAGAATTAAATGATTCAAAACTGCCATTCATTGATCAACTTCTAGGAACTCTAACCACATATGAAATGAGACTAACAATTATAAATCCATTACTAGAGAAGAATCTTTTTAAAGCAAACAAGAATTGGATTTAGAATTAGATGATATTGAGGTAAAATTGGTGAGAAGGTTAAAGAAAAGGGTCGTGAAAATATCAAGGCAAGATTCCCTTCGATTGTTTTAACTGTGGTAAGATAGTCATTTTGCATCTAAGTGTCCTCACAAAAAGGACCTAACTCGAAGGATGAAGAAGTACAAGAAATATAATAAGAAGAAAAGTTTGTTGCAAATAATGACAATTACTAAGAAGACACCGATAGTGACTCATCCTATAAGGAAAATGATTTCATGATTATGGCTAAGGAGGATTATGATAACAAAACAGCATGAATGATGAAGAAGTTGTGGTGGTTGATTTGGAAGGAGAATTGATCACTGCACTAGAAGAGATTGATAGACCTAACTAAGAATAGAAAATAAAAACAATTGTTGACACAGCTGAGAAAGACAAGAAAATGATGATGAAAACTTCTTTGCTCAAGGAGTGGAATTAGAAGAGGCAAAGAAAATAGAAGACATACTCAAACAACAATTGTTAGAGAAGAAAGTCGTGAAGCCTTAGAAGAAGAGATAGTAAAAAACTAGAAAAATGGAGAAATTTAAAGGATTGTATCATCAAAATCGCCAAGTATTAAAGCCTCCAAGAATTAACCTCCATTCTAAATAATCAAAGAAACCCAAAGTTGAGCCGATTGGGATATGAGAAGGATCAAGTAGTGATCATCCAAGTAATACATAATCTATCAAGTTTGTCAATCTCAAACATTGACAATGGCCACTTTTAAAACAAGGAAAATCAACATCAAGAAGAAATGAAGAAAAGTCTCTTAAACCTAATTTGTAGACCGTAAAGACATGACATGTAAGTCGACCCTCCTCAAAGAAGACACAGATTTTTTCAAGGCACAAAGATCTTTCATGGTTATTGTTTTCTCAGCCTAATTTTGGTCACAAATCTATAAATTGTTCTTGGTTGAATGAAATTCCCATATATTCAAATGAACAACTGTCATTCAGCATCATCCATGTCGATTAACTGAAGGAACAGGTGAACACAACAATGTACATGTGCATTAACGTTATGATTCATTATTCAAAGGAAATGTAATGTTTCAACTGGCCATAATTATGGCCACAAGTCAGCAGACCGCCGCTTAAGGAAATAATAATTCAGATTTGATCCCCACTACTGAAAATGTCAAAGTTTGGAAGAAGAAAGTAGATGACAAGTGTGGACTAGTGCTATCATCCCAAAAGAAAAATAATACCTGGTATATTGACAGTGAATGCTCCAAACACATGATTGGAGACAGAAGTAAGTTTCCAACTCTAAGTGATAGCAAATCAGGGAATGTAACTTTTGGAAATGATGCACCAGGAAAGATAAAAGTTAAAGGAATTGTAAGTTTGTGTAATGGAAAAAGAAAAGTTCAAGATGTGTTGTTTGTAGAAGATTTGAAACATAATCTTCTTAGTGTTAGTCAAGTCTATGACCGAGGGTGTGAAGTTGTTTTTACCTCTAAATACCGTAGAATAAAAACTGTTGATTCAGGTCAGCTAGTTGCAAAAGGTATAAGAATAGAAAACAATGTCTATGTTTTAAAAGAAGAAGAAGAAGAATGCCACTTATGAAAATATGATGAAAGCTGGTTGTGGCATAGGAGACTTGGTCACCTAAATTTTGATCACATAATTAAACTCAGAAACAATGGGGTAGTAAAAGATCTTCCGAAGATATCAAAGCCATATGACTCTGTTTGTAAATCCTGTCAGATAGGGAAGCTTACTCGCACTCAGTTCAAATCTAAAAAATTTCCCTCAACAGAAAAACCTCTCCAGTTAGTACATATGGATCTATGTGGTCCATCAAGGAAAGAAGGTACAGGAAAAGAAAATTACTTTATGTTGATTATTGATGACTA
>SNQJ01S0048068.1:42055-67559 GCA_010110895.2 Picea sitchensis
ATGTTACAGAAGGAGGAGTTGCACAATTGAAGACATTGAAGGGAGAATGGAAACAGGGATTCGTAAATGGGAATCGACTGAAGTTGTACTATGACAACCAGTTGCCTCACAGGTCTTAGTAAAAGAAAAGGAGAAAAGGGTCTAGGTACTAGGTGCAGTTGAAATTGGGTACCAGACAGAGAAAAGATAGTTTGCACAAGGATGGGAAGGAGACATGGAGCAGAAAGAAAAGGCTGCACTCCGCAGTCCAAATTCGAAGTGACATGGAAGGATCAGAACTGAAGTTCCTCGGGACGAGTCATAGGTGAGTGTTGGGGGCATGTTGGCCCTTGGTTATGGAAGAAAGAAAAAATCGAGGAAGAAAAGGTCAAACACGAACTGCGCGAGAGACACAGTGACTGTCCCTGGGTCAAAGTAAGCAAAAGAGCAGAAAAGATTGAGCGAAGTATGAAAAAGCAAGCCATTGAAAGAGGAGATCAGGGATGAAATATCAACAAGAGAAAATAATCGTAGACAACTCAACAAGTAGAGAAAGCCACCATTGGATGCTTTGGAGCATCGCGCGAGAAGGGAGGAAAGACAGGCTAGTTAAGCTCTGAAAATGCGGGTCAAGTTGACCTAGGGTTTAGACACCTAGGGTTTTGACACCTAGGTTTCAACCTAAGGCTGTCGGTGAGGGACTATAATGTATAAATAGAGGTCGAGAGGACCTAGGTCGGGTCGGTACTAGTGTTGGGTATTGATATTGATTGTTGTTGGTTGAGAGATTATTGTACCTTGAGAGAGAGGAGTGCTGAGAGTGAGAGCCTTCTGGTATTGTAAGATCTTCAACTGAGTGCATAGGAAGGTGGGAGACAGAGAAAATAAGAGAGAAGATCTGCTAACTAAGAGCACAAATCAGAACTGTAAGCTTTACCTTAATATATCATAAGCACATTTCTATGGGCGTATCCCTAGAGAGAGGGTGAACCACGTATATTTTGTGTTGTATGTGTGATTGATGCCTGGATCTTTGTCATTGTTATACTGCTATTTTCATTATTATGTTAGATCAGATGTATAGGTGCGCAGAGTAGATCTAGCTAATAAGAGATATATGAATGTTGCATTATTATTGTATTGGTTCCACTTGATATTCCCCTGGTTGTAGACATATTTGTCCTGCAACCCCCGTCTTAGTTGCTTCGGGTGAGACTGCATCTGCTTTGCAGGTGTTGTCGAAAGGGTCAGTAGCTAGGTCTTGTTGTTTATCTCTTGGAGTGAACCCTGGGTCTTCCATTATGCCAACATGCAATAACCTCTTGCATTGATACCAATTATTGATCTTCTCCTTATGAGTTCCCCACCATCGGGCAGTTGTTGTTTTCAAGGTGGTAACCTTTGATTTTCCACTATTTCTAACTCAAATTTCATTAAAATTCTTCTAAGTCATTCTGACCGTAAAAATTAGGAGGTTCTCTTACCTTTGTACCAAACTGTCTTAGCGTCCACATCATTCTTTCACATCTTTTGGTAGATAACTCATGTAATCACTGTTGCCAATTCTCTAGTCCTATGTCAAAGTATGAAGCACAAGAAATAATGCTCCTCCAACTCAACATTCCATCTATAGTTGGTTTGATGTAATCATCTTCGCACACGATAGTTCTATACAATTGATTTATGTCTTCTGTAATGAAATTTTCTGTCGCAGGTTCAACATACCTTACTCCTTCTGAAGGATTTAATGGTGCAATCACTCTATTTTCTCCTGATTCAAATATCATCATCCTAGTATTCAAGTTAATAATAGCCTTATTATCAAAATCCCAATCCAAACCCAACAATGTTGGATATGGTGAAGTGTTATCTACTATGTCAATCACTTCAAAGTCTTCCATGGTGCGCACACCATCTAGATGTACTGGTATCCCCTTCAATATACCAATTGAAACCACTCTATGTTGATTTGATAACTTCAAATAAATAGGTGAAAATCCCAATGTAGGTTCTCCCATGGCTTCCCATGTCTTCTTAGGCAGACCATTTACTTCAGATCCTAAGTCTAATATGATATCCCCCATATTGAAATCACCAATGTTTGCATTCAACCTAGATTCCCTACTTTCTCTTCTCTTCTTACGACCCTGATTGACTCTCTTCTATTCTATTTTCATCTCTTATCCAAAATTGCATTTTTCTAATAGACTTTGTAATACTTTTAAATAGATTTTATCATTCAAAAACTTTATACAAGACCCCAAAAAGTTTCTCAGATTACTTACTTGTTCTAATGGCTAATATATGCTAGTCTTATCAAACAATGGAGGCATGTCATACACTGGTACATCATCTCCTCGATTTGTACCTAAACTAGATGCAATATTCTGCTTCAAAATATCCTATCTGATCTCCTTAAATGTCTCCTTATCTTTGCATGCATCAAAAGTATGTTGAGGTGTTGTATTCTTCCTAACCCACTGGAACTGGTCCTAATCCTTCTTACCTACATCTGCTCCTTTCTTGGATCCACCTCTAGTCACTATATTTATCTTCTCCCCATCCTCTTCTCTGTTTTCCACAACAATCCATTGTAAATTATGATTGTTTTGGTTCCTATTATCCTGTATCTTTACTAGAATTTTCAAATAGTCTTTTGTCTCATGGTCTACTGCACAACAATACATACACGTTGTATGTGGATGTGGATAATATCTTACATAGTTTCCAGGTTTCTAAAAGTTGTGACAAACTATTGGTCCTCTACCTCCTCCAAATCCTCTTCCTCCATGACCTCCTCCTCTGAAGAATCCTATGTTTCCCTGATTATCTCCACACAGTGTATTATATTGTGGTGCCTGATTGTACTGTGGGTATGGATTATTGTACTATGGTGGAATTGCACACTGTTGCATGTTGGTATACTGTGGTGGTGCTCCAAAATGTTGTGTGTTATTATACTATGGTTTCACTGCAAATTGTTGCACATTATTGTATTGGGATGGCTATGTAGGTTTTTGTATCATTAGTTCATCCTGCACCCTATAAGTATATGATGTACTCTCCTTCATTATTTCCAAATTTGTGCAATCCTTGTCTTCATGTCCAACTAACTTGTAAAAATTACAAAATGTAGTCTTTGGTACTATCTGATACTTCTACATCATGGGACAATGATAAGTATCATGTCCATATGTTCTACATATCTCACACCATGGTCCTCCTGTGGGTAAGAGATTCTACATTCATGTCCCCAAGTACTGTGCAAAGGTTGGGAACTCATTCTTATGATAACCTTTTGTTCTGCAAAATGTGCACCAGACATCCTCCCTCTTTTCCTTTCCCTTATTCTGATTTAACAAAAATGTTTTTTTCTTCAAATCTTCTCTAATATCTTCCACAACTAGATCTATATGATTATACTGATTTTCCTCTAACTGCAAGGCTTCCTGCAGAGCCTTAGTATGAATCTGAAATTTTTATTGTCTCAAAGGATACTTCAAATGTGGAAATAAAGAGTTAACAAATAAATGTCTATGCTTCATATTAGTAATAGGGTACTTCAACTTACCTTTCAACCTTTTGAACTTTTGTTCAACCTCCCAAACTAAATCACTTGGTTTCTGCTTAATTTCTATCATTTCATTCATGAACTAATCCTCTGAACTAGGTCCTTGAAATTCATTGATTAATTTATTCTTCACATCTACAACAGTTGTAGGCACTCCCGTTGGATTTTTTACTGCGAGACCCATATACCAGTCTAGTGCATGGTCTCTGAATGTGATTGCCAATTGTGACACTTTTGTATCTTCATCTGTAATTTTCTTATCTTTCCAAATATTCTCACAAATAAACAAGTTCTTCTCTGGGTCATCTGACCCTTCTCCACGAAACTCTAGTAACCGAATAGTTGGATCTGCTCCTGCCATTGTGAAGTTTGTTGTAGTACCCCATCCACACGGTGTAGATACATGATTTCTTCTAGATGAACTTATACTTTTTCTTGAATTTCCACTGGACCCTCGTCTTGTAAAAATACTTCTACCACTAATCAGTTGTTGGTTAACTGGTATTTCTTCTTCAGATGTATTAGTCGCACATGGGGTTGTGGGTTCCACACTAATTTGGATATGGAATGGAGAGCCTTCTTCTACACTAGAACCTTGACCTATCGTTTTCCTCTCATATGTGGCATGCAATATTTCCTCAATATTCCCCTTCGCACGAAGATCATCTACCTCTTCCATATCACTTTCCAATCCCTCTCACTCGGCTACTACCCCATTTTTCCTATTGATCTTATACGGGTAGGGTCATTCGCTATGTGTCTCTCCTGCTCTACTCAATATCACCTTTGTATGTTCCTCGTCCATCATAATGGGGTCTATTTCTTCCTTCTTTTGGCCTCTTTCCAGATCCCTCTCCATATCTCAGATCTTCCTTACTTCTTCCCCCGGTTCCCCCATCCACACAGACTGATTTAGTTGTCTAACTCCATTGTCATCACTCCTTTATCATGCAATAATATATTGATTGACGTGTAAAGTGACCTAATGTACCTTCATCTTAGTCCCTTCAGAAAATCCTACTCTACAGTGGTGTACGACTTCATAGTATCGACTGCAAACTCAGTAAAAAACCCAACAACAATATTGTCTAACCATAAATCCATTGTGCGTGTGAATTTATTATTGACCCTTTCCAAACGTGCAATGTTCTCAACAATCCACTCTATTAATCTTGTCAAGATAGTTGGATGATTATCCTTCAACCTCAATATCCACTCTTGTAACAATTATGTAAAATAACAGAAATATGTTTTATGGAAATAAATAAACACATACCTCTGCAAATAATGACATGGTGTATACCTAGAAATTCTATTGTCTTTCTTCACAAACTCAAGCTGCATTGTTTCCAACCATATTTTAATCTCTTGCTTAGTCGGATTCCATGGCCTAAACATCCCTTTTTACCACTTCATTTTGTCCATCAAATCTCCTCCAATATGATCTTCTGAGCTTTAACCGGAAACAAAACCATTTGTTGGATGCATGTGCTAACCCGGTTTCTACCTTATTTCTCCAACAAAACCCTAGAAACCATCGACCCCTCAGCTAAACCAGAAGGAAACATTGTGCACATAGTGCACAATGTAGTCTCACCCGAGATGGATTATGGGTGATTACAGGACCCAAATGTATGCAGCCATGGAAGGGATGGAACTCATGGGGATGTTAGGCATATTTATACTTCTTCGACTTCAATAATCACTCTACCATACGATCATTCAGATCTACCATTCCTTTAACTTTTAACATTTATTCTACATAAAATATTATATCTAGTCTAGTGCGCACTATAAATTAACTCTAACATATGCATGTATTCATTCATTAATTCAACATAATAAGCATTTCAACACATAGAAGGAACCATTTCACATAGTGACACAGTATTTTACCATGGTTCACCCCCCTGGGCTACGTCCGCAAAGATCTTATGCTTCTTATTATTCTTCATAAAAATATGGCGCTACGTGCATTACATCATAAATTTAGTAATGGTGAGGCTGAATAGCATCGCACTAAGCTCCACATATTGTGACCTGACCCTTAGTTACACTCCATGCATCTCCAAAACTGATACAATCCGAGCTCGACATCTCTCAACCAAAATAAGTATTGTGACTCAAAAATTATAAAGGTTCTCAAAAGTATATCCAACTATGCTCAAAACAGATCCTCCCCTATCTACATCATACATCATATATTTATACTATCAAAATGGGTAAAAAGACTTACAACAAGGACCCAAAACCCTAACACTAAGTGGATTAGGCTTGTCCACAAAATAACTTCTTTCGCATGGTTTGTCTTTGATCCAATTGTTTCTTGCTTTGATTCTTCACTTCTTCTCCTTAATTCCTGACATGCTTCTTTCCTTTCCTTCTTTCACATTGTTTTCCCTTCTTTCCTAGAACACATTACTTCCTTTGGTCCATTCCTTGTATGTATGCGTTGTTTTCTACGGTATACCCCAAAATTGCCTACTCCAACACCACCCCCCCCCTCTTTTCATTTTACTAGTGAACCGCAATGAGATACTCTAATATATCTTATATGTTCCCTAAAATGATTCTCAAATTGATTTCATGCTCTATCTTAATCAGATCTTTTCAAAATAATAGGTAAATAGTGTGTTTTCTTATTTACTAATGTTGAAACCTGCAAGTCTTGTAGGATAGTCCTCTTTGTGTAGGTTCTAACCATTGAAGGGTGTCCATTCCTTGTAATATTAGATTCTTTCCAAAAACTACACTTATTATGCAATCCGCGACCTGTGAACGAATTTTTTCTTGAAAACCCGCGTTCTGAAAAAGCTCATTGTCCATATCTTTTCCCACCTGTGGTTGAATTCAAATTTAATGCAATAATGATTTGATTGGTTGTATGGTATGCTATTTATAATTAGGGAATACAAATTTATGAGTATTAAGAATTTAAGATTGAAGGATAAAGACATTAACATACATAGTTATTTGTTAAATTCAACGATATGTGTATTTCATAAGTTGTATGAAACTTAGAAAATTGTGAATCCTATAGGTTTATGGAATGAAATATATTTAAATATTCAATATGTAGAGGAATAACAACACCACCTACTATCTCGAATCAAATGGATAGACCAGATGGAGTCACCATATCAAATACCAGCCATGGCAGTGGACTCTAGGGATGTCATAATTGGGAGGACATATACAATATGTTTAGTGAAGGATGTTTCCTAGAAGATGACCCAGACATCAAGATATACTGGAACATAAATAAAAGTGGTATTCATGTTATTTTTTATCGTCCCATGATCATGCCATACAATGAGGTAGTCAGGTGGGAGTATGAAAATGTAAATGCATAGGATCAGATGATTACCAACCAAAAAGGGATTCCAATATCATCATTGACTACCGATAGTTATCATTAGATATATCAACTACCAAAGAACAATGTCTTTTTTAGTAAGGCATTCATGGAAGCATTTTCCAAGGATAATCCAGAACTAGTATAATTTATCCAAGATTGGTGGGAAGAAGATACACCCTTTTTCACCAAAATCAACATGATATATAATACCCACTTCTTCAGGATGCCATATCAATTGTTGATTTCCATGATATGAAGGCTATATGGGGAGGAAATTTGTGTACATTTTAAGCTCGAGTGGATGGCGATGGTGCACTTAGTGGTGGAAAAGGGACTACCTTTCAATTGGTCACAAATGCTATCAACCAATATTGGCATCAATGTCCAAGATACACATGCAAGTGTTGGACAATAAGTGTGGAGATAGTATTAAGGAAAATCATAAGTATGGAAGAGGTGCACAGTAGAAGAAGAAGAAGAAGAAGAAGAAGAAGAAGAAGGAAGGAAAGGTAGGATTGAGAGTGCGCAACCGAGGCACATTCAGGAGTACAATGCATAGTTGAGGAATAAAACAGAGGAATAAAGTTGAGGAATAAAGCAACAAAATAAAGAAGAGAATAAAGCAAGAAAAGAAAGCAAGTGAAAATGAAGGATGACATCTAGACATGCTAAAGATAGAAGGATGCACAAAATAAGGAAGAACAACAGTCAGAGTGCAAAAGAATCATGTAGATGGAAAGACGGGTAAATCATCTTGAACAACAAGTCAACTTGAGTTATCATGAATTGTAATAGGGTTTTGGGATGAACAAAGTGGGTTTTAAGCCCCAGAATTTATGTCTAAATATGTAATGGGTTGGGAGAATAGGTGTTCTTCTCGAGAGGTAATGTGGAGCATGTTCCAATCTATTGATAGTTCATGTTAGTAAAGGGAGTGATAGAATAGGCTGAGAAGGAAAGAGTCTATGTCATAATCTTAAGGAGATGTTGTAGAGAGACAGGATTTCACTGCAAAGCGGCTAGGCTAGAAGAAAGAAAATATATCATGATGTATCTTTGTAAGCGCAGTGTGCAAGCTTGATAAAATTACAGAAAGAATAATAAAGAAGCCAATCGTTGTGGACGTAGCCCAAAGTTGGGTGAACCACGTTAACTATTGTGTTTACTTGTCGTTTATGTGATTGAACATGGATACTTTCTTAATGCATGTTAGACTAGATTTGTCTTCTATGTGATCATTGTTCAATGGTTAGGAATGTTACGATACTTGGTCTTGTTATATTATGAAGTATAATGGTAATACATAACTGAATTTACTATGTAACCTAAGGAGAGAAAATACTAAATAACACGCCCAGAACATACTAGTAAGAATGACAAGGATGATCACCTCCCATTCCCTCACTACTATATAAACTTGATTCCTATAGCCCCAATAGATGCCTCAGGTGAGAATTCACTAGCATATAGTTGATGCCAAAAGGGGCGGTGTCTGAAGGGTTTTGTTGGTCAAGATAACTTTAAACTAGGGTATTACAACTGTGCGCATGCCAACAAATGGTTCTGCATGCCAAAAAATGGTAATTGCAACCACACAAAAATGTGCAGAGGGGATCCAAATGAATTGGGCCACATTATTAATGAATCAATTTTTGACAGACTACATAGAGACCCAAGAAAAAGGAACATAGTTTCATTATTCTTGGCTTCATATTTCGATTTCACTGGTAGGATGGTAGGAGCTAGGTTATTACCAACATATGAGAACAACCAGTAGAGGCAACACAATTGCATGGTATGCTAACTTATCACATACGCCAAACAAAAGGAGGAAAATAGACAACAATGTTACATTTTATGTATACTTTGAAGCGATCAGGTACATCATAGAACATACACCACACATCATAGATGAGATGGTAGAAATCTACTAGGATATTGTGCGATTCAAAGAAGGGAAGCACCACATGTACATGTAAGGAAAAAGTGCCCCTATGTGTCAGTTGATTCCAACCAGCTATAGGTTGAAAATAGATGATGTATGCCTAATTTATAATGATTGGGAAGCTGAGTGGAAAATCCCATCATAACAGATTGGCCACCTGGAGCATGAAGAAGAAAAATACAAGGATGACGAAGAACTAGGTGAGGGGCAAGGGAATGACTATAAAAATAGCGTATGAAATATGCCAAGACCATCAATAGAAGAAGCACATTCCCCGTGCCCTACAACAGGAGTAACAAAAAAAGACAAGGGGCAGGAGCTAGTAGGAGGTGCGTGCAAGAAGACAAAAATGCACAAGGTACTCCTAGTCTACAATCTGACCAATGAAAACATGGAAATAATCAACTACCAAGTAAAGGATGTTGCATAAGAAACCATTGAGGAAGCTACAAGGAAACAAGAAAAACAACACCAAAAGGTGCAGGCTCATTTTGTAACATTGCAACATCTCTTGGAAGTAGCCCAAATAACACCAGAGCATAGATAAGAGGGAGGACCGTCCAAAATTCCCATGGAGGAAGAAGGGGCTTCTAATCCAGTCTTGATCGCGCTAGAATCTAGGCGCAGATAGTTACAAATCGAGACAGATGCAATTGAGTTCCCAATGCCTGAACTACATGAGCATATGAAAACACTGAGCCATTTGAACATAGTGGTGTCACAGATACCTATACACATACTACAAATATTGCAAATAGGTATTTTGCATGATATTAGGCTCAATGCAGATGAAGAAAACTGAGAAATGAAAAAAGTGATGGATGAAAGGGCTCAATTGCAACAAAACTGCACGACTGTTATATAGAAAAGGAGCGAAGTTGAAGGAAAAGTTGAAGCAACAATGAAGGAAAAGAATGAGGCTGAGGAAATGGCCAGGAAATCTATAAAAGAAAAGGATGAAGCTGAGATAATGGTGCAGAAGACACAAGCAACTGTCCAAAAGTTATATAAGGTTTTGGGCACATGCCTATTTTGATAAGAGACCGATTATTGGAAAGGAAGATAGAATTTTGGAGCATGAACAACAACTGGAAAGAAAGAAGCATGCGGAAAAAAGAAGGAAAAGCAACAGGCAAGAAGAAAATCCATGTGGCAAGGAGGTAGACAAGCCTAACCATGATAGGGTTAGGGTTTTTGATAAGGATTGTAACGTATGTAATCCTATAAAATAATATAAATAAGAACCTAGGAGGTCTAGGTTAGGGGTTCTATTATGGTTGGTTAAGTGGCAAAAGCTTGTGGATAATTGTGGTAAAAAGTTGTTGAAGTGTAGAAGAGTCGAGTAAGGTAGTTTTTGAGGGTTAGATCATGAGAAGAGGAGAATCGTGTGATCTAGTCCACCTCATAGAGGTTCCTTAACCTCATCATGATTGTATGATTAAAGATGTAATACACACAATGCCATATTTTGCAGCAGACTAAATAAAATAGAAGAGAAGCCAAATATTTGTGGACGTAGCCCAAGAGGGGGTGAACCACGATAAAAATTATGTTCTGTGTGATGGTTCTTGAATGTTTACTTTATGTCAATGATTAGTTTATGAATGAATGAATAACTAGATGTATTAGCATGCATGCATGAGGATAAAGATGAATGAATCTTAGGAATACTTGAATCAGTAATAAGTTTAATGCATAAGTAAAGATAGAATACACTCCCAGATCCTCACTCATTCCTAGACTGCAAACACCTGGTTATTTCAGTCACCCATAGAGATATCTTGGGTGAGACTGTGTTGTGCACCCTATGTACAATGTTGTCTTTTGTTTTACTAGGAGGGTTGATAGTTTTAGAGGGTTTTGTTGGAAACCTGTTCAGATATGAACCTGGATCAACCCAAGAACAAGTAAGAAGTCAAATATCTAATCAATAAATGGTTCTGTTTCTAGCTGGAACTGCATAGGATTGAGTGGATGGGATCTGTGGAAGAAACACATGGAGAATGAAGGTATAGAAGGGAATGCTCAGGTCATGGAATCCAACAAAGGGGGAGATTGAAAGATGGTTGAGAATGGAAGAACTCGAGTTTGCACAGAAGGACAACATAAACCCTAAACTAACACCACGCAAATATATTGACAAATACGTGTTTAGTGACCTGCATGAGGTATTTTTTTGTGATTTCTTGCATTTGTTGCAGGAGTGGTTATTAAGGTTAAAATACAACCACCCTACAAATTGAATCAAATAGTTGGAGTGGAATCATGTGGAGATCACGTAGTTACAACAAGTTGATAACAAATTTACATGTGTAGTAGATTTATAGTTAAACAATATTGTTACAGGGTTTATCATCGAATTTGCAATAGATACAGTGAAGTCTTACACCGCAGTAGATCAGGATTTTCTAAAGGGACCCAGAGGTAGGTACATCTTATCGTTGTATTCTTCAATCAAGATTTTATTGTATAACAATGTTGTGATAACTATTGAATCAAACAACTAAACTTCCCTGATGCATAGGGAAAGCAATGAAAGGAGGTTGAGAAATGAAGGAAGAGATGGATAATGGAAATAAGAAGGAGGCCATGGGTCCAATTATGATGGAAGAAGATCAGATAAAGAACACAATGGAAAAATATGGAAAGAAGCATAGTGGAGTACCCTACCAATATAATATGAATAACAAGAAGAGATCCATAGTTGATAGATAGGGCTTGGCAAGCGATGAGTAAAAGGTAGAGGATCTCTGGGATGTGGAGAATATTGAGGAAATCATGCACACAAAATATGAAAGGAAAACATGAGGTCCAAGGGAATAAATAGAAGGTAAAACTCCAATCCAGATCACTGTCGGTGTGGAACCTACAACCCCATGTGTGACTAACACACTAAAAAGAACACCAACGTTTAGACAACCAAATTTTAGTGGAAGAAAGACAACAAAAAACACATCCAAGCAAGGAGAAACAACTGGAGGAGCCAGTTTCAGAAGTAACAGTCAAATATATACATCATGGGGAGGTAGTAGTTCAACACAGTTTAAAATGACAGGACATGAACAACGATCAGGTTACCATAATTTCAGGGAGGGGCATCAGAGGACCTTGAAAAGCACTTATTCATCCATGAGAATATATGGGAAGAAAAGTAGATCACAGATGAGGATTCAAAACTTTCGCAGTTAGATAGCATGCTAAGAGACCATGCATTTGATGGGTATATGAGCCTAGATGTAAACAATCCACCAGGAGTAACAAGGACTAATACAGATGTGAAAAAACTATTGATAAACGAATTTCAAAATCCTAGCTCATAAGATCAATATATTAATGAAATGATTGAAATCGGGAAAAAACCAGGTGAGTTTGTTTGGGTGATTGATCATAGGTTTAAGTGTCTAAAAGGTAAGTTGAAATATGGAATGATTGATATGCAACATAGGCATCTATTTGTGAACTCACTGTTACCACATTTGAAATACCCATTAAGACAACAGAAGTTCCAAATTATGGCAGAGGCTTTGTAGGTAGCATTACAACTAGAAGAGAACCAGGTTCAATAAACAGATCCAACAATAGAGGAGTTGAAGGAGGATTTGAATAATATAACATTTAAACTTAGCCAGAATAAGGGTAAAGAGAAAAAATAAGTTGTTTGGTGTACCTTATGCAGGATAGAAGGACACCATAAGAACATATGTCTAACCTTTGCATAGTATATGGAGACAGGGGTGTCAAACCCATTACCAATAGGAGGACCATGATTCGAGAATTGCAAGAAACATGGACATGATCCATATCATTGCCCAATGATGCAAAAGTACAAGACAATACCCAAAAGTTCATATTGCAATTTTTGCAAGTTAGTGGGTCATGATGATAAGGATTGTAGGACGATGAAGATGATGAGAGAAAGAAATTCAGATACTTATAGGGTGCAACCAGAAATGATGATAGGACAAGCTACACCTCATTACAACCAGGTACCGCCACCATACAATAATGTGCAACAACAATACAATAATGCGCAACCACACTATAACCCCGCATAGTATAACCAGGTACCTTAGTACAACGTGCCATGAGAAGATTGAGGTGGATATAGAGGTGGAGTATGAGGAAGAGGAGGATTTGGATGAGGTAGAGGACCAATAGTGTTCCATAACTTCCAAAAACCACGACATTATGCAAGGTATTTTCCACTCCCACCAGTGACATGTATGTGTTGTACCGCAACAAATCATGACACAGAAGATTGTCCAACACTTTTTGGGAAGATCAAAAAAAGAGGAACCAGAACAACCAAAATGTCCAGTGGAACTCTGCAGAAGCTAGGGATGAGGGGAGAAAATTCAACATAGTCAGTCGAGGAGGATCCAAGACAAGAACTGACGCAGTAAAACAAGATCCAGTGCAACACCAATGGATTAAGAAGAATATTGGACCACAAAAGAAGTTTGATGCACAAAAAGAAAAGGAAACATTCAAGGAAGCTAGACATGAGTTTCTCAAGAATTTGTTTTTGTCTACATCATCCACGTAGCAAAATCAAAACTCATGAATGCACGAGATTCCCTCCTCAATGGACCATACCAGTAAAGGACAATTTTTAGAGCAAGTAAGTACCATAAAAACTTTTCTGCAATCTTATTTTAAGCTATTGAATGACCCATCATTTGTTAAGGTGTTACAAAATATGCTAGAAATATGTAACATAGGGGAGGAAGGGATGTTGGAATAGAAAACAATCAATCATCTCCATACTAGAAGAAGGACAAGTAGAGAACTCAGACTAAATACTAATATTGGAGATTTCAATATGGGAGATATTATACTGGACTTAGGCTCTAAAGTAAATGTATTACCTAAAAAGACATGGAAGTGTATGGGAGAGCCCACACTAGGCTATTCACCTGTCCAACTAAAAATAGCAAATCAACAGAGAGTATTCTAATTGGAAGGATTAAAGGTGTGACATTAGATCTAGATGGAGTGTGCACTATAACATATTTTGAAGTAATAGAGATAGTATATGGCACAACACCTTACCCAACATTGCTTGGAATGGATTGGGAGTTTGATAACCAGACTATAATCAACCTAAAGACAAGGAAAATGACATTTGAATTAGGTGAATATAGAGTCATTTCACCATTGGATCCATCAGAAGGAGAAAGGTTTGTAGCACCCACTTGTTTGGAGCTGGAGGAAATAAACCAGTTGTACAAAACCACCACATGAGAAGAGGATTATGTGAACCCAACTGCAGATGGGGTACTCAACTGGAGAAGCATTACATTATGTGCTTCTGACTCATACATAGGGTTGGAGAATTGGCAACAGATATTACATGAAGTTTCCACAAGAAGGTACGCAAGAATAGACTACACAATAAGATGGGTTGGTACAAAGATAAGAGAACCTCCCAGTTTTCATGGGTTAAATGAATTAGAGGAATTATTGACAAAATATGAATATGAAGTGCTAGAAAATAAGAGTCTCTTAGCCCTAGATATTTCACTCAAGGCCACACCTACAATATGGTGGGGTGCGCACAAAGAAACAATTCAGGATTGGTATCAGTGTAAATGACTAGTGCGCATTAGATTTAGCACAGAGTAGGGGATAAATAAAATGCAGAGGTATGATGGATAGGGAAAACTAGTGGAACACTTGGAAAAGTGCAGGTCATAATGGAGGATGACACCACCAGAGGAATGGACTCGTCACTTTATCCATACATTGGAAGGAATCTTAGGGAACTGGTATATAGACCAGGAGATGCGTAGAGGCACTATAGAATGAACAAGATTACAACAGAACTTCGTAATAAACTTCTCATTTGAACATGAGAAACCCAACATGGATTTAGCACTGAGGCTGATACAGGGAATGATATTTACTAATGAACCAGAAGTTGAAATCATGAAAGAATATCAACAACAAAACAAATAGACAATCAAAGAGTTACTCTCATGCTATCATGTTGAAGAGGAAGCACCAGATGAATATGATCCGCACAACATTCAAATTACAGAGATTGAGGGAGAAAGAGAGGTGGAAGGTCCATCTGTGGAGTCAGACGTATTTGTTGCACCAATCAAAGTTAAGAAAGTCAACATTGGGACACATGGAAATCCTAAAATGGCAAGTATTGGAGACTATTGGGATGAGAAAATAGTAGAAAGAATAACAGAGTTACTATGTGAATAGAGTGACATGTTTCCAAAAACCTTCACAGAGATGAAAGGCATAGAATGGGAGCTAGGTGAGATGAAGATACCTCTCAAACCTAAGGCTAGACCTATCAGGAAAAGATCCTATAGAGTGAATCCAGTGTATAAGCAGAAAGTGAAAGTAAAAATTGACAAAATGTTGGAAGCTGGTATCATAGAACCAGTAGAGGAATCTGAATGGATCATTCCTATGGTCGTCCAAGAAAAGAAACAAGGGGGGATAAGGATTTGTGTAGATATGAGGAAACTTGATGATGCTTGCTTACATGACCCTTTCCCTACCCCTTTTACATATGAGGTCTTAGAGAATGTGGGAGGCCAAGAAGCATATTTATTTACAAATGGATTCTCAGGTTACCATCAGATCAAAATAGTTCCAGAACATAGGTATAAGACTACTTTTTATACAAAATGGGGATCCTACCAATATACAGTCATGCCATTTGGGTTGAAGAATGCACTAGCCATATTTTCAAGAGTAGTCATAGCTGCTTTTAAAGAATTCATACATCCATTTCTAGAAGTATATCTGGATTATTGGACTATATGCAGTCTATTAAAGGACCATGTGGAAGTATTAAGACTAATGTTGGAAAGATGCAGGCAATGTCAGATATCATTGAATATCAAGGACTGAATTTTTGGTACACCTTTTGGAATATTGTTGGGACATATAGTGTGTAAACAAGGTTTACTAGTGGACCCTGATAAGATTGAATTCATTGTCAATTTACCACCACCAAATTCAGTGCGCTAGTTAAGAGAAACACTGAGACATACAGGCTATTACATGAAGTTTAAAAAGGGGTATGCACAGATTACTGCACCAATGGAAAAATTGTTGAAGAAGGGCACCAGATTTCATTGGAATGAGGATTGTCAACAAGGATTGGACACTTTAAAAGAAAAGATGGTCACAATACCTATCCTAGTATTCCCAAACTCAGAAAAGACATTTCATGTGCATGTAGATGCATCATCCATAGCACTTAGAGAAATTCTAGCGCATCCAGGAACATGGGACTTAAACCATCCTATAGCATTTGCAAAAAGATTTTTTTCAAAATCAGAGCATAATTACAACACCACAGAAAGAGAAGGCCTAGCCGTGGTATATGCACTTCATAAGTCCAGGCACTACTTACTAGGTAAACACTTTAAAATGTTCATAGGCTATTCTGCCCTCAAATATCTAGTCAACAAGGCAGTGTTTGGGGGGAGGATCTATAGATGGATATTATTGTTCCAAGAATTTAATTTTGAAGTGATAGTCAAACCAGGGAAGTTGAATGTAGGACTTGATCACCTTTCAGGGGTAACTAATGGAGAAGAACCTACTAACTTGGAAGAAAACTTCCCTGAAACGCAACTATTTTTAGTACATGTAGTTGATGAATACTTTGTTGATATTATTGAATACATAAGTACAGGGGTTGCATCACAAGAGTTTAGCACTTCATAGAAGAAAAATACGGTAGTTAGAGCTGCATACTATCAACTTATTATAGGACATTTATACAAAATGGGCACAGATAACATTTTGAGAATGTGTGTATTGGAACATGAAAGGCCCAGAATTTTAGTAGAAGCTCATGAAGGTATAGCTGGAGGAAACTACATAGGTAAAGCTACTGCACAGAAGGTATTGCACGTGGGCCTATGGTGGCTAACAATCCATACAGATACCAAGGAATATTGCCATAAATGTGATGTTTGTTAGAGGGTTGGCAAACCCAACATAAGGGATGAGATGGCTCTAAGACCACAATTGACTCTGCAGGTATTTGACAAATGGGCAATAGATTTGGTGGGACCTATTAATCCACCAACAAAAAGGTCAGGATCTAGATATATTATTACTGCGACTAAATACTTAACAAGATGGGAAGAAGCAACACCATTTGAAGACTGTCGCACAGATACAACAACACACTTCTTGTTTGAGCAAATGATCACCAGATTTGGATGTCCTAGGATTCTTATGAGTGACTAGGGAACTCATTTTATCAATGATACCATCATGGTTATGACTGAGGAGTTTGACGTTTACCACTAGAAGAGTACACCATATCATCCTCAGGAAAATGAAACAATGGAAGCTTTCAATAAGATCTTGGAAAATTCTCTAACTAAAATTTGCAATCTCAACCATAGAAAATTTTAGGGGTGAAATTTATCTCATGGGAGAAATTAGGGGGTTTGAAATTTTGGTTGGGGGAATTATTTACATAGAATATTTTGAGAGGTTTTCTTATATATAGCCCTAAATGTATTTTCCAAAAATTATATATACAATCTTGTAATTTGATATACAGTTTTAACTGATTGTATTGGTTTCAAGATATACTATTCATGCTCTCACCCATTTTGTTCAATGTGTCTTCCCTAATTTCCTTTCACGGTTCACCTGTTTTGTTTAATGTGTCTTCTCTAATTTCTTAGACTGATGAATGGTGTGTCTACCCTAATATCATAACATAATATGGATGATAGTATTTTTATGTTGTGATTTGTGGCCCTATCGTACTAATACCCAATTCCACGGAGATGTAAAATAGATCGATTTCCAAGTCATGCCATAAAATTAATTGGTATATTGCAATGAATTGAATTGGATTGGATTGGACAAGAGTTGTAGAGTAGATTTTACACTGTACAACACCTAGTACTCCTTTGGTCTCCTAACATTCAATTATTTCAATTTGAGAACATAGTTGTTTTGACATTTATTTATTTTGTATGAGGAATTGATAAATAATTTTATGACAAGTGAATAAGCACTTTGCATTATCTAGTCGAAACTTCAAATTTCTATATCTTTCAATGCAGTAATTTTAGTGAATATGGTAGGAATTTCAATTACATATCTAAAAGTTTTGTGAATATTTTGAATATTTTCACCAAATACTATTAAAACACTTGCTAACAAGGCGTAGGTTCATTGGTGATTTCATTCGAGTGTTGAGTTGTCCACCAATGTTCCATTCTCACTGTGGGTTGTGCCACCTATAGACCAAGAGTTTCAAAGTGACGAGGCATGGTGCAAACCTTGTATGATTGTTTTGGAATAGCTTCCCCTTGGAAGTAGAACCTAAGCCAAAAGAGTTCCACTCTTAGTGATTTGGAATAACTTTCCCTTAGGCTTGGCCCTTAATCCAAAGGAGTTCCACTCTTAACAGTTTGGAATAGTTTCCCCTTATAATTGGCCCCTAAGCCAAAGAAGTTTCACTCTTAGTGGTTCAAATTTCAATTCCTAGGGGCATCTTTCTTTGAAGCATTTCTGAAAAAGGAAGTGAAACATTTGTTCAAAAATAGTTAATTGGAAAAAACAAACAAGTGCATGTGTGTGCATGTATGAGGAAGAGAACACATTTCTTTGAATTATAGTATCTTGGTGAATTTATGCCCAAGTTGTCTTCCTCCTTGTCTTATTTCAAATGATCTTTCTTTTCAAATATCAGGGAAGATTGGATCCTATAGAAACACATGTGAAACGTGATAAGAGGGGAATTGGTGCAGAGAAGAAATTAAATCCAATGATCAATTCAACACCATATGAAAACGATTGGTAAGTTCATTTATCATATAAAATTTTCCATTATAGACCATTTTCCAATTCACTTTTACTAGTTGATTTCCATGTTTTTGACTAAGATTGTTCTCTTATCAGAAGCAATAAAAAATAACTCAACAGAAGTTGAAAATGTTATCTAAGAGGTTGAGAAAGTTGCAAGTCGAAGAGAAGCAGACACAATAAAAGGAATTTGGGTGAGCCTTTTTCATGGAGTTTTGCCAGAAAATGTATGAACTAATGTTTGGGACTGTACCTTTATAGAAGAGTTTGGACCTAGGGCTCTTACAAGACAGGTTTGTTGTGCCCTTAAATCTATATTACAACTATGGGCATATGCAAACCATTAAGAAAGACCACTTTTCCATGCTGACTTATTCCCATGATATTTGTGGACATATCATGTTGCCTCTCCATTTCACTTAAAGTGGCCTATCATATTGTGGTGAAAAATCATGTGGAAGGGATGAACTGGCTAAACATTGTATTTTAGAGTTGACTATCTCAGCTTATTTCATATGTATAAAGAATATAACACATGTATTCACCAGTCATACATCAAAAAAAATTCCTTTGAATGGGGTGATATCTTAATTTGTGTAATCATTTGACAATCAATTCATGTATAGAGAATGCACAATATCTTTCCTTATTCATTTGGATTGAGTGAGCCCAGTAGAATCGATACTGTTATATGTTGTATTTAGTACTTTTCTATTTGTTTTTCATTATGAGCTCATGTTCTTTGTGAATCCTAAGTTCTAATTGTTTATGTTTAGTTCATCTATGTCACGAATCTGAAATGAAAGGAACATTCACATTTCTCTTAGCATTTTACAAACTCATTTGTTGTACAAGTCACTTTGTTCATTTCAGAGTGAGACCTAGGTTGCTTATGAAAGTGATTTAACTGGGGGTTAGTAAAGAATAAAGAATGCACAATTCACATTGAGGTTGTTTCCTTGTAATTTAACAAGATTCTCATACAAATTCTATGTAGTTTCCTGTCTTTAATACTACTATTTATGTTGGTCAATATCAATGTGTTTTATTTGTTAGTAGTTTATTGATACAATTCTCTTGTCATTCCTTCTATCACCCTTAGTGATAGTCAACCTTCATACTTGTGTAATGTAATTTCTGATTATGAAACCAAGATGTTTTTTTTTCTCCATGTGAAAGTCCATATTTTTTTGTCAGTGAAACATCCCTGAGAGTTTTTCCCACAAACCCTTTTAGGTTTGATCGTGCAATGGGAGTTTTTTCTAAGGACAATTGGATTTTCTTAGGGATTAGAAAGTCATCCCAAAAAACATATTAGTTAGGTATGAAAGGAATTAGGAGAATATCTTTCAAATTCAGAAAACAAAAATTCAAGTTGGGATATTGGGCATCAAATTCGTGTTTCTCAAGATTATAGATCCAAGGGGGTGCATATTAGTGCAATGATCTATTGGGATAATAAATGGAATGATGCTAAGAAATTTTATTTCTAGTACTTAGAATGAAAACATATCTTTGAGTGAATCTTAATACCAAATATCCCGATGGGTATCTCATTGGAGACTCGGGCCAAACCAAAGATATGTTATGAAGCCACTTTCAGAGCCATTTTGCTTATAGAGATTGTGGCATTGATTATGTTGCTATCAAGTATTTCATTAGTATCATTGGTCCTCTTAAAGTCCCTAAGTATGTGCATTCCTTGTCAGGGCCATTATACAATCATGATCTATTCTAATTTTTCATATCATGGCTAAGGAAATATCACAAACTTGGATGGGTTTCCTTGACAAGTTTAACTCTTACTTGGGCATGTAGGATACATTGAAAGTCTACTAGTTACAAGTAAGCTGAATTGAAAGTCTATTAGTTATTTTCATGAGGTAGATGCCATGAGGTAGGCTCACGAGGTAGTTAGGATCACAAGGTAGGATGCATTTAACTTTTATAGGTAGGATGCATTAAAAATATACCTGTTACACTCACGAGGTAGATAACTCACGAGGTAGATAACAAGAGAAAAAATTATTGGCTTGCTTAAGTCAAGATAGTTTTATTTTGGCTCATGAATGTTGTAATTACTGCTCTGTTGATCTTTAATTTTTTAATTTTAAAGAAAAATTTCCTCTACTTTTTTTTCCATATTTCCAATTACAGGTACGCTGCATAGAAAATATTTTGAACACCTATTATTAGACAGGTAAGCTTTTATGTGTTACCATATCTTGAATTTTTCTAATATTGTACTGCTAGTAATAATCTTCAGATCTCTTTGCTCTCTTTCCTGAAACAACTACATGGAATCACATTATATTGGATTAGATTCTTGATTTTCCATGATAAACCCTTTTTTTAAATGATACTTTATTACAATTGTGTGTTTTTCTTCCATACTAATTTGAGTAGTTATATTGTAACTATTCTAGTCTACAAATACTATTTCATGAAAGCATGTTCATGCTACCCCTTTGTAGGAAATTCATGTATCATATAGTAGATATTTTGTAATGTTTCACATTGCCAATTGTAAAATGGTGAATTTTCGGAAAGTCATCTATCATATAGTAGATATTTTGTAATGTTTCACATTGCCAATTGTAAAATGGTGAATTTTCAGTTCAGTTATGATAGTAGCATATAATTTGTCAATTTAGGAAATGAATACTTTTTACTGGGTCTAATTACTGGGGATATTTACTGAATAAGTATAAAATGGGATTTGATGGTAGATGATTAGCATGATTTCTATGTTATAGTTTATAATGCTATTAAAACACCACCATATTCATATAATTATACTTCAGCATAGTATCAATCTATCAAATTTCTAATTTTGAAAATATCATTAGCGCCAACATGTTAATTATGCACGTATTCAGGAACATAATGGGGTTCAAGCAATTATAATGTAACTATTCTGGTCTACATATACTATTTCAGGAAAGCATGTTCATGCTTCCCTTATTTATGTAATTCATTAGGGTGTAGCATAAATCCGCTAATGTTCAACATCACCAATTGTTAAATGGTAAAAGTTTAATTCAACTATGATAGTAGTTCATAATTGTCAATGCATGAAATGAATACTCTCAGCCGATTTTGGTCATATTTTCTCATAAATAATTTCAACCTCTCTATGTATAATGAGTTCCAAAGAGTAGCACTGGAAGAGATAGCAACAAAGTAGCACTGGAAGAGAATGTCTTTTTAGGTTCTACAGGTGACAGGTGACAGTTTGTTTTATAAGCTGCAGTTTGCTATCCTTTGTTTTTCCTGTCAAAAAACCAGAATATAAGAAAATAACATTCATGGGATCTTTCAGCTATGGATTGGAGAAGAAATTTAAGGAAAGTTTGTGTGAATATTTTGAAGTTTTTAACAGCTCACTATTGAATTTTACAATAAGGGGAATCTTTATGGTCTTGAAAAATATTGGTATATTTCCTTTCTATTTGATGTTCAGGATTAAGTGCAGAATATATGTAAATCATTTAAGGATTTTTTGCCATTCTATTTAAATATAAATATTTTTACATGGCATTTCTTTTTTTTCCAAGAAGGATGGTAGACTTTTGAAAAAGCATCCTAAATTGGAAAGGTTATTTACCGAGGAGTTCAGAACATTGGAGGAATTTAGAGTGAAAGAGAAATTACCAAAAGATGGTAATTCCAAAGAGAAAGCCAACAATGGTTTATCACCTATCGATGATGTGAATCCCGGGATATCAATATTAACATATATTGAGTGAACCTTCTTGACAGTTGAGCCATCAATTACAGATTGGGTTTCGAGCCATAACGAAGGAAGTTAGAATGGAGGGTCTAGGGATAGGAGGATATAACATGAGGGCTTCATCTCCGCAATTGATTATATCAACATTTCTTAGATAATTACTACCGAAACAATCAACATTAGCACCTCTTTCCTCCTTGAACGTATACAAGGAAATGAGTCTATCCCTTAAATCTCTTACTTATCAATCATTTCCTAGATCTTATACTAGGTATTTGACTCAGAATCCTAGAAGAAGCAAGGTATGGTAGAAGTTCCCATAGAAAGAAATTATTTATCTTACTTCGTAGAGGTCTACCTTCGAACGAGGTTAAGGGTTAATGTGAAATGAAAAACTACATCATCTACAATAAATAAGGTAAGTATCCTTAAAGAATAGGTCAACATGAATGACATATACTGAATTGTTGATTCATTGAAAATGCAAACCACTTTTTTTACATTATTTGATCTTTATATAGGCTTCTTCTTTTGTATTGTCTGCAATATGAAATTCTAATGGAAAAATATATCATTGTAACAAAACAGTTTCGTTGAGCTACTTTTATGGTCATTTGTCGGACAATAATATACTTGTATTATCTAGATTTATTTTATGTTTTGTTTTTCATATTCTATCTTATTCTGTCTTATTGCACTTTTATACAATCCATATGGGAACTTGCAAATTTGGTGCTACATGCAAGTTCCATTGTTTACAAGACAAACAAAGAAGTGCATGATGGGCAACTATAAGTGTCTTAATCTATCCATTGCACTTGGTTTGTAGTGATAAGATTAGATACGATAATTTTATTAATTTACAATAAAATACCACAAAAGTAGGTCAAAAGGACTAAAAAAGTAGATCCACTTTCATACAAAGTGGGAGTGTGGAGGCATCTCCTAGAACAATGCTAAAAGAAAAAAAATAAGAATGCTAAGATCTAAGGGTTGGTTAGAAACTATCCTCAACTTGTTTAGCTAAATAGAAGCTTAAGCTAAAAGGAAAAGTATAAGAGTGCATCAATTTAATGAACATCATTTACATTGTAATGATATAATGTGACCTATTGATATTGCAGATGTCTTTTTTCCCATAGCATAAGTTATATACTCCACAGAGATTTAGTTGGACATGCAACTGAAGTTCCATAATTAATGGCATGGGAAATATATGCCTACATGATTTATTAATATTGTTTCTAAACTATACTCATTTGCTCCATTAAAACTAGCTAACTTGCATCCACAGATTCCTTTAACCTTCCTATTTGTGATATTTTAAGTTTGATTACTTAATAATATGGCATATCTAGAAAGCATAATTTGGTCATGTAATATTACCTCTATTATTATTTATTATTATTCATTGCATGAAAAATGAAAAGGACTGCAAAAACTATTTGAGATTGGATAGTGCAACAGTGGTGCCACTTGTAAATTCCATCATCCATGACCAATTTGTACATTAGTTTCGATGCACGGGTTTTCATTTTTCACACATGTATATTATCCAAAATCTCATGGTTCTCAACTCCACATAGGAGTTATTCTATCATAGTAAATGCCTAGGGTGTATTTGTTCAAAGCCCTCATTGGCAAGGCCCTTCTGGTCATGCACAATTGATCCCTCCACAAGGAGTAGTGTTGGTTTTCTACTAGTTGTCTTTTTTTACGCTAATTGCACGATCTTTATTATGTCTTGGGATTTTTTTGAACTTTCATTTTTTAGTGTGGAATAGCAATTAGGAAAGTCACTACTCTTCTTGGTTAGTAATTTTGTAAATAAGGAACTACTTTGAATAAAGTAAAGACACTTGGATCTTTTTGTACTTCTATGAAATGGACCAACCCAATTTTATGTCCTGAATTGAGATTTGTTTGCAGCTTGCATTGGAATGCCTTCCTTTTCTTATGGTTTAGACTCTTGAGGTTGTGTAAATGTGAAGTCATATGTTACATATGTTGTATTTCCAGACTCTAGATCTATTGGAAAGTGATTTGTACATGTTATAATATACAATGACTAGTAATAAGTGTTATGGCATGTATTAGTTACAACACATTTTTTTATTAGATATCTTAAAATACTTGAATATTTAGTCTCTGATGTTCAAATTGTAAGTGGTAATAGGTAAAACAACTATTATCTTGTTCTTTGCCTTTGTTGATCTTGTAACAATTATCTTGATTTACAAGTTGTCATGCGTACATCTTAGTCGAAGTGGGCATCATTTAGAGACCATTGGATTTTTTTTTAAGAAAAGTGTTTTCATTTGTAGAAAGTGCAAGTACCAAGACCTTGTGTCATTTTTTGCAATGGGAGTGGAATAGAACTCAAAAAAAAGTAGAGGGAATCCTGCCTCTACATATCAAAAACAAAATTCCATGTCTTTTACTTCTGATATCAGTGAGAGTTTTGAGGCATCATGGTATTCAACTGTGGGTCCCACAACTACATAGTCTATAACATAAACAATAACCAGGTGCAAAAAATTATGAGAATAAGTCTTCACTTGCTCCAACAAGGCAGTGAATATTAGTAAATGGTAAGCTTGATTCCAATGTTTTGTTGAAGTCTTATCAAGCAATATCTTGTCAACAATATGGTCATGGTTCAATAACATCTATGATATCAAGCTAAGGATTTTTGTGGATTTTTCATTGTTTAATTGTCCCATCTATGGGACAAACTTTGAATATATTTGTACATGTTCTTAATATTGAAACATTAGTTGTTGTACCTGGAATATAGGATACTCCAATTGAGGCACCTAGCTCGAAACTTCAACACAAGATAACTTTTATGATCGATAACATTTCAACAACCAACTTGGAGGATAAATCCAAAGATTTTTTAGAGGTTTTGGAAGAGCCATATTATCCATGGTTTTCTTAGTATATTATTCAAAAGCATTGCACAAAGAAATCATCAAAGCTACTATGAGAATTGCAAATTTCTCTTGAGGTTAGAGTTTGTTAAATTTAGTTCAAAAGAACAATCTCTACTAAAAAATATTGGGAGATGGATTGGGAAACTTACCATTGGTAGAAATGAAGCAT
>SNQJ01S0048069.1:0-28538 GCA_010110895.2 Picea sitchensis
TGGATCTCGGGCGGATCCCACAGGACCAGGAGCTATCCATTAAAAAGGGGCACGGTTATGACTGTTAGCCCGAGATCCTATGCCTATGCCCGAAGACCAGGAGCCTGGACAGGGGGCTAGCGCGTAACGGATGGAGCGCCTGGCCACATGGCCGTCCACCATATGACCAAGGGCGCGCAAGCTTGGGGGTTGCACCCAAAATAATTATGCAAAAGTGGATTTTTGTTATATAGTTTAGATTTTTTATGGATTTTTAATTAATTTTACCTGTTAATGGAGGATTTTATCCATTTTTGGGAGATATTGGGCATTTTTGGAGGCCAAATTTTGGGAGGAAGTTGGGGATGGATAACCAACTTCAGATCTATAAAAACCAGGCCTGTGTGAGGCCATGGAGGACAGTCAGAGCAGAGTTATGTTGAAGGGAAGCCAAGCCAAAGCCATTTTTATGCAGGGAAGCTATTGAGGAGCAGACGCTTGCGGGCCATTTATGGGAGCTCCAGACATCCATTTTGCGTGTTGTTTTCTTTGCTGGGTTCTAGAGATCTGGAAAAACATGACCAGATCAGTCTTGTAGCCAATTGGCACTACTGCGATGTTCTTTTGAGCTTTTGAACAGAAATAAAGAAGCCTCCCCCATAGAGACAAAGGCTCAGAGACGTAGGCAATGTTGTGCCGAACTCCGTTATCAATTCTCTTGTTATGGTTTGTTGTTTATTACTTCATTTCAGATCTGCATATGTATAAATGGTTGTCATAATTCCTCTCTTTTTCTCATTCTTTCCTTAAGCTTCTTAAAAGGGTTAATTAACACATGCAATTTAAAATTCAACCACAGTCATTAAAAGATCCTACGGATCAATAATATAATATTCCGCAAAGCAAGAAGAAACCTTAAGGCTTTGGACATAAACCTAGAAGACAAGTTAGCTAAAGAAAATAATTAATATTGATTCTTTAGCCTCCAAAAAGAGAAGTCGGCCCAGAAAACTAAGAAAGAGCAGTATAAATACAGGATGTCAGAGCTCATTTGACACACACAGCTCGCAACTACAGAAATTTAGTAAGTGTGCAAGTTTGGAGAGTAGTTTTAGTTGCAGCTACTACAACTAGTATTTTTTGGTTTTAGGCTTGGACTTTCTCTTGGTTATGGTTTGGACTTTTTGCTTGGTATGCTAGCTCTGGAGAGTGGTACGCTACCTTGATTGGCTTTTGGACCTAGGGCTTGCTTCTAGAATTATTCTCTTTGTCAAGGTTAAGGTGCTCGGGGGTGGCTTCGACCTATGGTTGGGTGATAATATTGTTATATTTTATATGGTTAAATGAGCACACCTATTATTTCTAACAGGTTATGGGCCCACACTATCTTCGGACAGTCTAACCGCTAGAAGATAGATTGGGAGGATTTTTTGCTCAGTTACAGTTGCAGTTGCAGTCAAATTTGTTGTTGCAACAATGAAACCCTAACCCTCTTGTTGAGGCACCTTAAGTGAACAGATTGACCTAATTTATGGATAGCCTAGTGCACCCTAGCCTAGCGCACCTCCTGGTACTCTCAGCAAGCTAAGATGTCAAGTTTGAGTTTTTTGTCAAAGTCAAAGGTTGACCAAGTCAAAGTAGTCATGACTTACTCTATGAAGTCATAAAACAAGTTAGAAGGAGCTTCTAACTTCAGAGCATGGAAGAGAAGGATTGATCTCATCCTTGCAAAGAATAAAGTGTTGGATATCGTGAAAGGAAAGATCGTGGAACCACAGTTTGAAGAAGGAAAAGAGAAGGAACCTCATAACATTGTGTTGAGGAAAAGATATGAATTTATCTTACTCAAGCATTTTCAAATCTTGCCTGGCTAAGACAAAATAGTCGGGAATATCACCCTATGATTTATAGCCTCAACAAGTATTTCCCAATCTACAAGTATTAATTACAAGGGCTTAGGCTGATTTTTTAAAAGATTGTTGCAAAAATGAAATTTTTATATAATTTTCTGAAAATATACAAATTACAGAAAATAAATATGGAGATCAAAATCAAAAGTAACCAAGTCACAGATTCACACAAATGAGACAGAATCGCAATCGCTTTATTTCATTCCAAGAAATCAAAAATATTTTTCTCTTTACAAAATCCCTGTGAGGGCATGGACCAAAGTCAAATTTCGATATCCCCGATGAAACCATACAAAGGACTCTGACAAGAAGTAAAAACTAAACTTTAAAATCTAGATCAACTTGCCACAGACTGCTGCCAATTTGACTCTGCACAATATCCTTTATTAGTTATGAAACTTAATCCATAAACAAACAAGTATACACAGACTATCAAAGATAGATCAACACATTTGAAACAAGCATCTGAATTATATGGTTCAGCTTTGAACCTTGTTGTCTACAATAGAACCCTACTGTCAAAAAGAGAATTAGGCCTTTAGTGAATTGAAGAATGAATGAAAACTAAACTATCTCATGAAAACAAATGAGCAAACCTTAGTATTGTTTTCTCCTTCTATTCTCCCCTTGTTCTTCCTTCTCATTTGGCTTTTATGCATTCCAAATCAGTTGAAGTAGTTCAACTACTTCCTTTGGTTAAGTTAATTAAACTTAACTAATTTTAGTTTAGGGGAAGTAATAGTAATAATAATAATAATAATTAAGGGTCTTTATTAAATAATAACTAAGTAGGTGGGACCCCCTGTGACTCTCTTTTATTTCTTTACAAAAATAAACACAATTAGACAACCAATTAAACACATGCCTCCTTGTAACTCCCATAAGTATTTCCAAAATTTGAATATTAAATATCAAAAAATTCAAGTTATATCCAAAATATGTAAATAACCACATTATTCTAAAAAATAATTGTTGTCCAAAACTTTATGCAGTCCATTGTCTTCAAAAAATCAACCATAAACACATAAATCAAAATCCATATTTGCCACTTTGAGAGGCAATCCTTCTTCTGTCACTAATATCCCCTTTGGACTTCCCAGAATTAGCCTTAGGTTGATTTGAACCTTGAGGCTTAATATCACTAATAACATGGGAACAATCATCCCTCGGGTGCATACGGGAGGACATTGATTTTTCTAAGTCACTTGAAGGAGATGAGGGGGAAGCAACAACTTTACCTTTGTCTTGCACATGGTGGGCTTAAGTTTTAAGTCGTTTGCTAGCATGAGAGGACTGAACATGTGAGTGTATAGGGGCAATTTGAGCATTTGGATTTACAAGTGGAGGAGGAGGAAGCAATGACAAGTTGGGCCAGCTATGATGGTGGGAGAATGTCAGATGAACAATCTCTTGCCATCCATCATTTTTTGGGAACTTTTGGTTGCATAGATAAATGGGGAGGCACATGGATACCGAGAATATTTTGGGGCTGGAAGGGAGGCCTCTCTGGTCTATGATGAATTATCCCTTGCCCAATCCAATTGAAGAACCTAGCTTGAAAAAACTGGTTCAACTCATGAGGATCGACATCAAAATGAATTGATAATCTAGGCCTTCTAGGCCCTCTATTCCATTTACATCTTCCCCTATTGTTTCTGCCATAACTGCCTCTGCTGAAGAAACTCATCTTGTATGCATAAATTTATTAGCAACTAGCCCTTAACAGACCATACATGACATTCTCTTTATATAAAACAATGTTTGGCTCATAAATTGACATAAGACCCATGCAATTCAATCCATAATAATTATTTAATAATTGCCAAATGAGCAGGGGGTTATTGACGATTAAAATCGCAACGAGGAATATCGCCCGCAAAGTATTGCTAAAGCCTATTATTTAAACTATGATAATGATATATAATACTAGTAGGTGGGACCCCCTTGTAGACTGGAGGCTCAGAGATAGTCTTATCAGACATTTTGTGCTATTGTTTCGATGTTTCTTACATGGTTCTATATGGTTGATGATGCAGTCTTGGTTTTGTTTGCGACATAATGGCTGATGGATAATGCATTTTATGTGATGATTATGTTATTCTAAGCTCTAAATTCCATGTTATGAGTGGGATATATTATTGTTGTTACATTTGATATTCTCACCATGATTCATTACCTGTTACACCTGCGCAAGACACATGTTAGTAACAACATCAAACAAGAGTATTGAAAAGAAACTTGTGGAAAAAATTCAAGGAAAGGAACTATACTATACTATGTTAAGAGGTTATGTGAAAATGAAATAAAAGGAAGTTAGTATTAATCCTAACTAGCAATGTTAGTGGCTATACGAATTATATTGAGTTATATTGGGCGCATTTGATATATGGTATGGTATGGTTTTTGGCAATGGTTAATATGGATTGGGGTGGCGCAATTGGCAAGTAATATGTCACAAGTTTCAAGATATGGAATTAATGGCATGGTTAATGGATGGTTTTTTGGTTGGCTGTCATGTACTACGAAATTGAATGTGAGGAAGATGGAAGCGATGTGCAGTAAATGCACGTCACTCCATACTTCTCCCACTGGGTTGTCACCCTAGCATGGTTATTGTTTCATATGGTTTTGCTATGGTTAAGCTCCAAGATTCAAGCCTGGAAGGAACTGCTCGACCTGCTCGCCCTTTTTAAAGCCATTGGTTATAGGTATGGTTCTTTTCTCCCATTCATGAATTTTGCTCTATGTATGAAACGAACGATGGCTCGATAATGTGTTGGTTTGTGTTTTCCTGAGATTGGAAACTGTGTAAACGCGTGGGTATTTTCTCTGGAATGAATGTGTGGCTATTCGTTTGCAAATGGAAAGATTGATTTGTTAAAGTTGTGATTTTGTTGGTTGTTCTGTGTGGTGGAAACTGTGATGACTCTTTGTTGTTTTAAGTAGTTATGGGTATTTTGTTGGAGGGTTTCGCCATGTTTAGCCTTGTTGGTCGCCTCCTCACAGTTATGGTAACCATATCCGGTTGTATTCGGGTGCTATGGGGTTTTTGTGTATGTTTCAAACTCCCTTTTGGTCACTGTGTATCTTCCAGAGCCACGTTCGTGGGTTATTCACCTAGTCGTGGGATTATTTTTGTGATATTGGCATCAACACAATTGGTTATGGGGTGTCCATTGTGCCAAGAAGTATGCTTTATGGTTGTTGGGAATACTTGGGGTCTGCATTTCCATTGGCATTGTTATAAATTGGTTCGGCTCTTGAGAATAGAGCGAGGGTTATGCCTCTGTCTGTTCTTAGTATTTGTTACCGTCCAGTGAGCAATCGTTGCTCCTTTGCATCGTTGCCTACCCTACCCGTTGTTGAACCGTCACACTATTACACAAGCTAAGAGTTATAAAAGCTTGTGGTTCCACTGTGCTTGTTTCGAAGGTTTTCTACCTACTGTTGATATGTTCGACCTCCAATCTCTCTGTGTTTTGGTGACCGAGCGAACTCTTGATTATTTCTTGTGTTCATGGTTATAGAGCCCGATTTTTTATAACCCCAACCAATCGCACTCTTGTCGGGTATCTTGTTGACTATCATAAGTTCGTTGAGTGGTTATGATAGTGGCTTTGAATATTGTCTCGTCTTTGTTTGATCGGGTTGTTGGAAAGTTGTAATTGGGGATGAGAATTGGTGTACAGTCGAGGGGCTGCCTCCTTTTGTTGTGACAGTTGCATCGATAACCCAACTCTTTTTTTTTATTAAATTGGTTGATTGGGAGTAAATGGTAATCTACAGTCAGAGGGTTTCCTCTTTTTGTTATGCGTTGGTCGTTGTGTTCCTATAGCGTGGTGTCAATTGTAGTTGGTGGTTGTTGTGTGTTTGATTAGTCCCGATCGGGATCATTGCAAGTTGGGGAAAATGATGACTGTGACTTGGTTGTTTACTATGTATGGTTTATGGAGACATTGTGCATTGTTTTGTTTTATTGCACCATCAGAAATGAAGCACGGGTTTTGTAGTATGGTTTCATTGCAAGTTTATTTGTTAATATTGTCAAAAGAATGAAATTGAGCAAGTTTTAAAAAGGTCTGTTCAACTCGGGAAAGACTTGTGTCTATTTTTTATTTTGGAAATTACGAATTATGGGCAGTGGTTGATATTCTATAGAAATACATGTTGGACAGAGATGCAACAATGTGACTGTCTGTTCCTTTTGATTTTGTTTAAATGAAAAGAAACAAGTATTATCTTAATAAGATTGTTGAAAGACATAATGATTATGAGTATGATTATAGACTGTGTTGATTATTTTTTTTTGAAGAATTGAATGTTGGATAGTGAACAGTTTTTGACACACGGGAATTGTTAATTGGTATTGGTATCCTGGTATTGAATACATAGTTGTTTTTTTTATGGATTACTTAATTAGTTTTACGAACAATATATGTTCTTTTCCCTACCATTCTTTCACTTTTCGCACATTACAACTCCCCTCGCCTTCCCATATTCACTATCCACTCCCCGTTCCTAAAATTTAATTATAGTTAAGATAAATTATGTATTATCACTGTTAAAGGATCACATAGGGATGAAGTAGAGTGATATATTCTTTTGATTTATGATAGAGTTGATTGTTTGATGTTTGTGAGCAATAATCATGATCTATTCCCCCTCATTTTAACACTTTTCGCTCAATACAATCCCTCGCATATCCCAGAACCCTTGTTCACCCCCTGCTCATTGACAACTATTAAACGAGTCTGATATGTTGTTGAGACAAAATTTGTTTCATATTTAAAAGAGTTGTCATGTATGGTTGTTGAAGAAACTATTTGCTAATCAATAATGCATACAGGAATGAGCTTTTTCAGCAGAGGTAGCCATGGTTGGGGAAACATAGGAAGAGGAAATTGGAATAGGGGCCTTAGAAGGCCAAGGTTCTCTATACACTTTGATGCAGACTGGCAAGAGTTAGGCCATTATTTCAAGCTGGATTTTTTAACTGGATTGGGCAAGAAGTGGTCCAACCTAGGCCTGAAAGGCCTCCCTTCCAAGCCCCATAGGTCCCTGGTATCTCAGTACCCCCTCATGCTTCACTACAACCTGAAATCCTTGAAAACAACAGATGACAAGAGATTGTCCACCTGGCAGTCTCCCACCATTGTGGTTGGCCTAACTTGTCTCTACCTGCCCCTCCACCTGTTAATCAAATTGTCAAAGCTACCCCTGTCCATTCACCAGTACAGTCTTCCCATGCAAGCAAAAGGTTAAAAACCGAGGCTCATCATGCTACTGACAAAGGAAAAGTTGTTGCTGCCCCCTCCTCACCCTCAAATGACTCTGCCAAATCCGTGTCCTCCCACATGCATTTTAGAGATGATTGCTCTCACGTGATCAATGAGATTAGGCCTAAAGGCTCCACATAACCTAAGGAAAATTCAGAGAGATCAAAGGGTGACAACAACAACAAGGGAAAGATTGCCTCCCAGAGTGGCAAATATGGATTTTAAGTGTTTTTATTTATTGATTGTTGAGAACAATTGACTTCTGAAATTTTGGACAACACACTATTTTTTGGATATATGGGTAATATATTTTTGGAAATAATTTCAATTGTCATTGATATAAATTGTCAAAATATGAAAGTGATGATGGGAGTCATAAGGAGGGATGTTTTGTTTGATTAACTAGTTGTGTTATGATTGTTAAAGAACTAAAGGGAGTCACAAGGGGTCCCACCTACTAGTTATTATTTATTAAAAACCCTTATTATGATTTTATTACTTTTCCCCCTTAACTAAAAGGTTGGTTGAGTTTTAGTTCACTTAACTAAATAAGTAGTTCAACTACTTCAACTAATTCTAATTGCTTTAAGGCAAAAGGAAAAGGAGGAACAAGGGGATAATAGAAGGAGAAGCATATTAAGGTCTGCTCTTTGAGTTTTGTTGAGATAATTTAGTTTTCATTCATTATTTAATTCATTGGAAGCCTAGTTCTCTTTTATGAGAGCAGGGTCCTATTGTAGACAACAAGATTCAGGGTTGAATTACATCATCCAGAAACTTGTTTTTTAGAGGTGTTGATCTATCTTTGATAGTTTGTGTAGACTTGTCTGTTTGTGAATTAAATTTCATTACTAACAAAGGCTATTGTGTAGAGTTGAGTGGGCAACAATCTGTGGCAAGCCGATCCAACTTTTAAAGTTCAATTTTTTACTTTTTGTCAGAAGTCCCTTTGTATGGTTTTCATCGAGGACATCTAAGTTTGACTTTGGTCCAAAACTTCCTCAGGGAATTTTGTAAAGAGAACGATTCTTTTGATAAATTGGAATGAAATAAATGATTGCTTTATGTCTCATTTGTTTTGATTATTGACTTGGTGTCTTTACTTCTGTCTCTATATTTATTTCAACATCTGTTATATTCAGAAAATTACATAAATAATGAATTTTCCAGCAAGCTTTCATTTATAAAAAAACCAGCCTAAGCACTTGTAATCAATACTTGTGAATTAGGATACAAATTTTGATGGCTATAAACATAAGGTGATATTCTCGTCTATCTTTCTTAGCCAAGCAAGATCTGAAAATGCTCGAGTAAGATCATTTCATATCTTTTCCTCAACATTTATTTGGCGACCATACTGGCGAGATCTTCAATATCTCTCTGGTTGATTTTTATGCTTGATTATCATCGAATACATCTATTTTTTTGATATTAATTCTTTGACTGTTTTATTTCTTAATGTTTGTGCCTGATGAAAGGCAGCCCAATATTGAGTCTGGTCTTCGAGATCATACCAACATTGCTTTGAATTTGTTTAACACCATTTTAGACACTGCTAATACTAGGGCTGAGCTTAATCATTCATGGGCAGCAATTGAACGAGACATTAGTGCCCAAGAACGTTGGGAATCTAGACGTAGACAACCTAGAAATCAACAATAAACTTCTTGTTCCTTCAACTTTGACCTTCTTTTCATGTCCTTAGACCCTTGTGTTTCTAAGAGAAGAAGAGGCTTATCACCTGAAATTAATCCTATTGTTGAAATAGGAAGAAGGAACGTTCTGTTATCTACCCAACAAAGTGCTCTAAGGAGAACCTTGTCTGATTAATCCAGTTCGTCTTTCTCTCCCTTACCTATCATCCACAAGATGGCATCTAGTGGTGGCTCTGTGTTAAGCCCTAATATTGTCTCATTACCACTTAATTGGGGCATATTACATTAGTAATGTTATTTTATTTATGTCAGCTTTATTCCATTAGTTGTAATTATACCTCCTAGTCTCCTATATATACCAAGGAGACATTTTCATTTGGAATCATCTTGGAATTGTACATTTATGTGGGCATAAGGAGGTTTCCCCCTCGAAGAGGCTTATTATCTGAATTTATCTCTTTTTCAAGGTGTTGAGTACTTATTCTGAGGTTTTTCCATACTATATTGAGATTTGGTTCTTAACACATGGTATCAGAGCTCAAGGTCTTGGGGTTTCGCTGCTACATCTAAGACACCTTGGAATTTTCTCTATGACTTTTTTTCTACAATGTTTAAGAAGGAATGACTTGGAGGATATTTAGTAGACGAATCAAGGTACATTGGGTTAAAACTTCATCTCCCGAGGCCTTATAATTTCAGAGATACAACTTGCACAAGATAGGGTTCTGGAATCATCCTAAACTGATTCATTGCGGAATTTTCGCTATAAATTTTTTTCTGTAACATTTCAGACCCTGAACTCTGGAGGATATTCACAAAAATTAGTAAGGTATCTGTGGTAAAAATTTCAGCTTTTGGGTCATCTTTCATTTGTAGATACACCTTGTGGAAGATAGGGTATTTGACTAGTCCTATTAACTAGTCTCAAGAAGGTGTTCCGGGTAAAACAATCATAACTTCTTCCTAGAGTATCCAAATTGAGTGAGAATGGTTACATTGGATAGTGGACATTCTGTAGTACTTCTGGTATGAGTTTCAGAATTTTATATCAATTATTTTGTGCGGGGCACGTTATACAAGTGACATATCCCGGAAAGGCCAAAAATCAACAAGTTGTGGGGAAGTTACCGTAAATTCCACTTGGCACATCCAATTTTGATCAGACCTATGGCATTATAGAGAAGAAACATCAGAGAAATACAAAAAATAAAGTTTCATTCCTAGAAGGGCCGAAACTTTGGAGATACAACAGAAGAAATATTGTCTAGCAGAACCACCTCAAAATCAAGGTTCAAAAGTGATACTTGGCCAACATGCCACCCAAAAAGGGAACTTCTACACCAAATAAGCCTCCAGATAATCCTACCTGGACTCTCGATGAAGGTGAAGAAATGCGTAGGGACATAAATGATTTACAAACAAAGACAGTAACAAAAGATGAACTACAAGAGATTATGGAGGGTTTAAAAGGGGAGATCATGGAAGGATTGAAAAATTTCATAATAGAGAGGACACATGAAAATGAAAATGTATCCCATGAAATTCATGATGAAGACACAAGGAAGGTGAATCAAGAATGGAGAAATTCTAACTTTGGGTTGAAGACCAACCACGTTCCTAAGATCGATATGAGGAAGTTTGATGGCAATGACCCAATCACATGGATACTTCAGATGGAGTAATTCCTTGATCTACATAATGTGCCACATACACAAAAGGTACGAATTATTCTTTATATTTAGAACCCAATCAATTTGTATGGTATCGATGGCTTTATTCTCGCAAATCACTCGTCACTTGGACAATTTTCATGGAAGAAATGATAGCACACTATGAGGATACAAGGAGCGATACCTTCTTTAGCCAATTGATAAATCTCAAGCAAAAGGGTTCAGTTACAGAGCACATTGAGAACTTCCAAAGACTGAATATAAAGGTAACAGATATTCCAGATGAGCACTTGATTGATGTATTCATAGGAAGTTTAAAGGATAACATTCAACATGAGGTTCACCTTTGGGAACCCAAATCATTGGAGAATGCATTTAAGGTGGCAAGAAATGTTGACAGTAAAAATATGGCTATGGCTACTAGAAGGACCAATCCCAACATCTATAGAGAGAATAATGCTCCTTCTTAAAAACACCTCAACAATTGGAGGAAAAGAAAAGAAAAATTTATGCTTTAATTATGACAACAAGTCTGATAGGGACATAAGTGTAGTGAGAATAGAATTATTCTACACATAGATTGAAGAGAGGAAGAAGAAGAAGAAGAAGAACCATCTCAAGATGAAAACGTGAAACAATTTAATTTTGAAGAGTTGACTCAGCATTCTTCGTTGCATTGGTGGAATTAGCACTCCTCGAACCTCAGATTGAAGGATACATCAAAGAAAAGGTAATAGTCCTAATTGATTACGGCGGTACTCTTAATTTCGACTGCTATAAATTATTACAGCTCTCGGTTGGCACACATATCCAGTATATTTTCATGTAATGATTGCATATGGAGGAGTTATCAATTTCTCAGGAAAATGCTATCAGATAAATCTTACTATGGGGGAATATCATGATCATGATTTCAAGTTGGTTGGAGACCTTTGGGAATGTCTTCATATACTTTGGAATGCTTTTCAATTATCCTTTGGAGATCTTTAGGAACAATGGCTTTTATTTTCAGAACTTTCATGAAATTTTCATTGGAAGGAAAATCTAGAAATTGAGTTGAAGGTATCCTGGAAACCCGGTAAGATTATAAGCTCTAATGGCATGACTGAGTATTGAAAAAAGGGAAATCAAAGTTGTGCACAACTGTAACCACTAGATGTTCAAACCCCATCTAAACCATCACATTCTCAGATCTAAGTGATCATTGATAAGAATTCTAAATTATTTGAGGATATTCCCAAAGTCTTCCACCCACTTGAAATGTGATCATGAAATTCACCTAATTCCCTAGAGTGTTCCTCCTAACATAAGACCACAGAGATATCCATGTACTTGGAAAATTGAAATTGACACATGGTTGAAGAAATGTTAGAGGCATTAACAGAGCCTACCCAAGAAGTTCTTCTTGCACCCGGTGGTAATGGTATTCAAGAAAGATGGCTCATGGCATGTAATATTGATTATAGAAGCTCAACAAGATCACTATTAAAGATAAGTTTCCTATTCGTCATTGATGAATTGTTAGATGAACTACATGGGCAATCTATTTCCACAAAATTGGATCTAGGTTCAGGGTATCATAATATTAGAATGAAGGAAGAAGATATCCCAAAAACAACATTAAAACTCCTTGAAGGCCATTATGAATTTTTGGTCATGCCTTTTGGCCTTACAAATCATTTCCACATTCCAAGGGTTGATGAATTCCATTTTTCAAGCTCTTCCTTCAAAAAAATTTGTGTTAGTATTTTTTGACTGATATACTAATCTATAGCAAGTCTTGGGAGGATCATGTCGACATGTTGACAAAGACTACCAACTACTAAAGGAGCAACAACTATGTACCAAACCATCAAATGTTTCTTTGGAGTAAAAAAAGTAGAGTATTTGGGTCATATTTGTTGATACTGAGAGGGTGAATCATTATCAAGCACAATTTAAAACCTTTTCAACTTATACTTAAAACCATTCAAATTATATCAGTAGAGCAATGAACAATAGTATGAGTTACGATACACCCACAATACACATGCAAATATGAGAAATAATCAATAGTTTTGTTCAAAGGGAGTAATGACTTTAAAGGTAGCTACCTTTAAATGTAGGGAGGATAAACCTCCAAGGAAGATACAATCCTCAATATCAAGAGATGTTAGAATTCTCATCCTTTCCCCTTCCTTCCACCAAGGAATATATGAGAGAGATAATAAAACTTTACAATAAATCCTTTACCATCAACCAATCATCACACCGAACCTGATAATGCTTCCTAAGAACTTCTTCCAATTTCTGCAGTATTCAATTCTTGGAATTATGATCCTATGAATAATGTTACTCCAATGTATTCTTTGAAACTCCTCAATTTTCACTCCTTGGATCCTCCCAAAGGAGTTTATAGAAGAATGGTAGACTTTATCCAATTCTGGTGTATTCAGAGACAACTTGTACATCATTTCTTGCGCTCAATATTTAACATATGGATTTTGGAAACTACTTCTGAAACTAGGTTAAGTACTCTTTCCAATGAGTGGTCCCCCCTTTGCATTTAGATGCAATATGAAAAGTTATGATTGTTTTACCAGAACACTTGTTTATTGACTAGTTTGAATTTGGTCCTGACTTCTATATTCCACCAGTGTATCTCATAATTATAAGCGAATCAAGGCTGAAATTTTCCTGAGGTATGAGGGAGTAGGAGGGTCTTCTTAGATGTCCATCTCTTTTGTAATCATTCCTTCTTTCACGTATCCTAGTCCTTCTCTCCATCAGTATCTGTGTAGCTCTTTTCTTCAACCTGCTTGGTGGTGTTGCATCTTCTTGTATGAAGTTTCTTATGCATCAAGATGTGTTAATTCTTTTGGCACTTGAGAGTTTTGTAAGCTCTTCCTCCAATGGGACAACTTCTTGTTCAAGTTTCTCTGATCTTTTCTTTCTTTATCATTTGGACCTTCTTTACTTATGTTATTCTTCTTGCTTCTTCCAGTAGAGGTTTTCAGGGAAATGGTTTCTTCTCTCAGTTTATGAAAGTATTCTAATTGTTTCTTTAAGCTTACAACTATATTTTCACAACTAACCAATTCACTTCTTAGTTTTCTTCGTGTCTTTGAGCTTGCTATTTCAATCTCAACATGCTTCCAATTTTAAGATTCTCATCTTCTTGTTGAGGAATAATTTTCTTTATGATTTTCTTCTTCTTCATTGGACTTTTCTTCTTGATGTCACTTCTTTCAATCCTTGGATGGACATTCAAATTCATAAGTGACTTACTCCTTCTGGTGGAAGCAAAGGCCGACCTCTATTTTTCTTTGTCTGAGATGTTGTAATCTTCTTCAACTTCTTCTTCTTCTTTTTCCCTTGCATAAAGTTCTTGTAGCTTATTGAGATATTTTTGCTGATGCACATGAATCCCTTGGATTTCCATGAATCTGTCAATCCATCCAATATTGTATCTATTGCCGGTTGTTCCTTATTGCTTGCTTTTGATTTGCAGTCTTTGGTTTCTTGAAGCATTATATCCTACGGCGAGATCTAGCTGTCTGCCCAAGAGATTTCAAGTAGTTTCCATTCTATTTTTCCAGTATTCAAAAATTGCTTCCATAAAATGGTGGAATCCAGTACGAAATGTTCCTTCCATTTATAGGATCTTCCTTTCGATTAGTTCTGTCAAGAGGTAGCAGCTCACGATACAATTGAAATCTTTTGAGAGGGGTAGATGAAATATCAGTTCAAGATTTAAAACCTTTCTTATACTTAAACCAATTAATTATATCCAATGAGCAATGAACAATAGTATAAAGTTACACCAATACATACAATACACAATGAACAATATATGAAAATAATCAATAGTTTTTGTTCAGAGAGTAATGACTTCCAAATGTAGCTCGGCTTCCAAATGTAAGGGAAGGATAAACTCAAGAGGAAGATACAAATCCTCAATATCAAGAGATGTTCAGAACTCTCTATCTTTCCCCTTCCTTTCACAAGAACAACTGAGAGATAATGAAACTTTACAATAAATCATCACCATCAACCAATCATCATGAACCTAATGCTTTGAGACTTCTTCAATTTAAATTATTCAATTCTTGGAGTACTCCTGACTCTTGTAGATGATGTTGCTCAATGTATTCTATAAAACTCCTCTAATTTTCACTCCTTATGAATCCTCCCCAAAGGGTTATAAGAAAGAATGGTGGGCTATTCAATTCTGTTTTTATTCAGAAGACCCAACTTATACAGCATTCAGCTCAATATTTAACATATGATTCCTGAAACTCCACACACAAGAAACTACAGGTCAATCACTCTTTCCAATGGAAGTGGTCCAGCTGCTGAGTCTATATGAGAAAAAGTTATGACTATTTTACACGGCTTACTGTTTATTGAGCTATGGTTTGGACTGGTCACAAACCCTCATTCCTGAGTGTGTCTCTAGTGGTGAATCAAGGGCTGAACCTTTTACCAGAGGTACCTTGATATGTGTCCTCAATACCACCTTGATTTCTGTTTAGTCATTCTGAGAAAAAAGTTATAGAAAAATGGGTAAGATGACCTGAAAATATATACCTTAGAACACATCACCAAAGACTTAGGTCCTCCCTTGAAATCAAGCCTTCTTTTACTTATTCTTCCCTATGAAATTCGACTTGTATCATGGTGTATAATATATTTGTTATATTTATGTCACTTCCTTTTAACATTAGAGGCCGACGGCTTTTCTTATTTTGTAATTGTTTTATTTAATTATTTAGGACCTACATGTACTTCCTTTCAATTCACTTTGTGTCTTTAAAAATTCATTTCTCCTCTAACTAGTAGGATCCATGTGACGTACCACATACCATAGGAAACAACATGATGTATACTATCCATTCATGGGTGTTGTATATACATGTTCATTTTCTGTGGTATCCATACCTTTATCAATCTTGAGATTCAAAACCCATGACTAGGGTTGACATCAGCAACAATCAATCTTCCAACAATATTATATCTCATGAAGGTGTTAAGGTGACCCTAACAATATTAAAGGCCATGATGAATTTGGTAGATTTAGTATTGAAGAATCTTAGGTATTTTTGGGTTTGACAGTTCTACCCTTAAGTTTGTTCAACTTTACTATGGAAGAATAGCAGCACATTTAAAGACACTAACTAAGAAGGAATCATTTTTCATGGACTCTGAGGCAACTAAAGCTTGAACAACTTAAGGGTGATGTAAAGCTTCTGTTTTGACCACTCCAGACTTCATAAAAGCCTTTATTGTGGGATGTGATGCCTCAGGAAATGGAATTGGTGTTGTCTGAATGCAGAAGGAAGGCCCCTAGCTTTTTGAAAGTCGACCACTCACTCCAGGGAAAGGGCTTACACAAATCCATTTATGAAGGAAATGATGGCAATACATGCATTGAGAGAAGTAAGCATCCCTTACTATGAATGAACACTTCAAGGTCAAAGCGGATCATGATGGTGTAGATGCTTCTTGGAACAAGACTATCTTGGAAGAACAACAAAATGGGTAACAAGATATTGGGTTATGATTTTAAATAGATCTATAAAGGAAACAAATGTTGTGTAGATGAACTCTGGGGAAGGATAGATGTTGAGGCCTTTCTTGTGTTATCTCGATGTGTAGTGGATAATAGAAATGAGGATGAATGGAAGAAAGCCAGAAAAAGTGTGGACTCTCATTCAAAGGTTCTTGTGAGGATTCTAGTGCATCGATTACATTTACATGAAAATGATTCACTATCATTTAAGATGGCTTATATTTATGGAACTCCTTCAATAAGGTATTATTGAATTTACACCTTTCGATGGGAGAACTTTTCGGGATTTTGAAAACCTACCATAGGATCGAGAAGGATTTTTAGGCTGGCCTTAAGCGAGCTCATTCAAATGTTTGTGGTGGAATGTTTGGTTGCCAACAAAATAAGGTGAAACAAATTAAGACTTGGGTCTTTTACAACCGATAGCCATCCCAAGTCGTTGGGAGGAGGTTCCATGTGATTTCATCATGAGGTTACCCGAAGTCTAAAAGGAAGAAGTGTCATCATAATTGTTGATGGTGACAAGTACTCACTTTTGTGTGCCTCTCTCATCCCTTCAAGCTGTCTGATTGCCACAGCATTCATGGAGATAATTCAAAGGCTACATGGCAGCCAGGTGTGTAGTGGCCAGTCCCATCTTCACTTGACATTTTTAGGACATAATTATTTTCTTGTTTGGGTACTCAATTGGCTCATAGCTCATCCCTATATCCTCAATCCGATGGACAAGCCGAGATAGTGAACAAATGTTTGGAAGGCTACATTCGTTGCTGTCTCACGATAAACAAACAAATGGTTCAAATGGTTACCCTTGGCAAAATGGTGGTATAACACTTCCTTTCATCTTTCAACAAAAATGACACCATTGCCAGCACTATGGATACCACCACTCCTTCCATCACTTCTTCTCTAAAAAGAAAATTCTAAGGTTCAGCAGTGGAAGATCATTTGATGAGCATCAACAACAAGTTCTCCAAATCTTAAAGGACAACGACCGCTAACATGTCATGAAAACAACAAAGCGAGAACAACATGCGTAGTGAAAGTTTTGAAGTAAGGGGGATTGGGTGTTTAATACTACAACCATACAAACAAAATGTCCCTCAAGCCAAGCCAAAGCCGATATCATTATCACCAAAAGTGCTATATTATATAAGGTGGTGCAAAGATTGGTACTATATTCTTTCAAATTGGAGTTGCATATTCACAGTGCCTTGATTTCCATGTTCATGCTTAAAGAAGGTTATGGCGACAAGATCCCAATTCAAGCTATATTGCCAAAACTTGTGAGAAGGAGAAATCATGTTGAATATAAGCCCAATCGACCGCAAGGGATTGTGATGAGGAATAGATCTATTTTAGATTATCTCATTAAATGGAAACTAAATTTGAAAGATTCACTTGAGAATGAGTCTTTTACAGAAGCATCCAGAGTTGTTCAAGCGTTGTGGACAACACTTTCCTCAAGGGGAGAGGCATGTTAAGCTAATATTGGCTCATTACCCTTAATTGGGGCATATAATATTGGCTCATTACCCCTTAATTGGGGCATATTACATTAGTAATGTTATTTTATTTATGTCGGCTTTATTCCATTAGTTTTAATTATACCTCCTAGTCTCCTATATATACCAAGGAGACATTTTCATTTGGAATTATCTTGGAATTGTACATTTATGTGGGCATAAGGAGGTTGCCCCCCTGAAGAGGCTTATTATCTGAATTTCTCTCTTTTTCAAGGCGTTGAGTACTTATTCTGAGGTTTTTCCATGCTATATTGATATTTGGTTCTTAACGCTCTGTTGGCACTGGAAGTGCTTCCTCCTCTCAGTCTTCAGCTTCGTCAGTGATTGGTAGCTTATATAGCCACCATGTCCCTGTCCAAACTACCACAAAACCTACCAAAGTCATTAAAAAATATGGGATTTTTCAGTTTACACCATGGCATGTTTCCTCTCCTCTTAACCTAGCACCTACTACTCGTTCACTTCCTAAATTCAAAGAGAATCTTCCTAGGTTTTCGAGGAATAAAATTGTCACTACAAATCAACACCTGGTGGCTTTTTATAATTCCTGTCACAACATAGGAGCCAATGACAACAATACTTGTATGCTCTTATTTGTCAATTTCTTGGAAGGAAAGGCTGCGGCTGATTTCTTTGACCTTCCTCCTAAGATTCTGTCTACTTGGGAGGAGTTAGTCTATTGGTTCAAATCCACCTATGGGCAATCTAAAATCCCAACTGAGCAGTTACGGGAGTACAATAACATCGCCTATAAAGATGGTGAGACCATCAAGTCCTTGAACTTGCATTTCACTAAGTTATACAATAAAATCCCCGAACTCATTCAACCTCAGAACCAAGTCGCTTTCATGCATTATTATAATGCATTACCTTCCCCCTACTATCATAGGCTTGAGGAAAAATCCATTGATAACCTAGGTTCTGCTCTGCATAAAGAACAGATCGAAAGAACAGGTCTTCCTCAAGGAGAATTGGTTAATCAAATGGACATGTCCACCCTCTTACAACTAGTACAAGATATGAATAATCATATGATAGCGTATGAGTGAAAGGGAAATGTCTCCCCTCTCACCCCTGGAGCTTCTTCCTCTTCTAAACCCCCCTCTAGAAATCCAATTGAAAATAATTTTCAGCCTAAAGCTATCATGCCTCGAAGTTGGTGTAACTTTTGCAAGGAACACCATGAGGAAACCACATGTGAGGTAAAGAAGAGTGCCATTGATAAGATCTTTGGTAAAATACCGGAAACTACCATCATTATCCTAGATTTTGCAGAGCCAGAAGATGTCATGATCATCAATACTAGGAACAAATCCTACGCTCCCAAAGGCAAATATGATCCTCCTCGCAATTCTCCTAGCCCGAGCTCATCCTCGCCATCTGCTACTGTTCAGGTTCTTGACATTCAAGGAACTACCTCCCCTCTCCCCTCTTCCAAATACAATATTTTGAATCAATTGGCCTACATCAAAGCAGATGCAACCCTTCTGGACATGGTTGTCGTCCCTAAACAACAAAGGCATCTAAAACAATTCATGGAAGGAAAAGCTTCTATTGTAGCCAACCTCTCTAAAGAGGTAAATGAAGAGGATTCAATTGTAAATAAAGTGGTGTACATAACTTTAGATACCCTGTAAAAAATCCCCCTTTTGATATTTCTGTAAAAATTATGGATAAGATCGCCCATTATCGCCTCATCGATGGCGGTTCGGGCCCAAGTGTAATGTCGAATATTATTATGGAAGAGCTAGGCTTGTCTTGTACAAATGAAAATGCCAGAAGCATGCTCTCTTATAATATTCTACAACAAACGACCATAGGTGATATTAAAGATGTGACCTTAGTTTTGTGCGCACACCCTGAAATAAGGACAACCCTTAGTATTCAAGTAATTGATATGCCAGTAAGCAATTACTCAATCATCTTAGGAAGATATTGGCAAGCTTTGACGGGTGGATACCTCTCACTCGACGGGACACACTTATCTGTTCCTCGAAATGGTAAAAACATCATAGTCCTTAGAGAGGGAAGGATTTCACCTTACATAGAGAGTGTCTCACAACCTAATGTGAACTATCTTGAAGGGGACCTAGGGGTGTATTCCATCTTTGATGAGGAGGATAACATCCCCTTGGAACAAATTGATTTAGATGATGGTATGTGGCACATGCACTTTGATGGCTCATGCTCTAGTGAAGGTAACAGAGCTGGCATTATCTTGTACTCTCTTGTGGGGAAAATTCATAACTTTTCTGACAGGTTGGAGTTTGCTTTCACAAACAATGTCACTGAATTCGAAGCTTTATTATTAGGCATTGAAAATGCCTATAATCTGGGTTGTGGTCACCTTATAGTTTTTGGAGATTTCAAGCTTGTTGTGAACCTTGTACATAAGATATACTCTCCTAGCAACAATTTGATGAAACGATACACCCAAACTGTTTGGGTACTTATCTCGAACCTATTATCTTTCAACATTACTCATGTTAAGAGGGAATTGAACTCAATGATTGATCGGTTAGTTGTTTTTGCAGCCTCTCCTAATTGACAACTTCTGCAACACAAATCTGATTGTACTTTTCAATCTCTATATCGTCCACATATCCCTGAAAATATAGAATCTTGGCATGCATTCCCTAGCGATGAGAGCATCTCTGCTTTCATTCAAAATGAACCTTATAAGCCCAAGGAAATTATATCCATAGAAGATAACAAGATTCCTAAGGGCTCGACTCCTCTAGAGAGTTCATTTTCATCGAGTGATGTAGGCAATAAAGAGAAACATAAATAAGAGGAGTCAAAAAGGAAGGTGGGTGAAACCATCTCCTTGAACATTGGGACACCCGAGTCTCCAAAGAATGTTAAAATAGGTGCCCAATGTTCTGATGAAGAGAAAATGAAGTTTGCCAAGATGCTTGGTCTTATGAGGATCTTCGTGGTTTTGATCCTGCTCTTATACATAATTCCATTCCCATCAAGGCAGGAATAAAACCAGTTAGGCAAAAACAAAGACCTATCAATCCTGCACTGGAAGCAATTATTCGAAAGGAGTTGGAAAAACTCTTGAAAGCTTGAATCATCTTTCCGGTCAAATATTTTGAATGGGTTTCCAATTTGGTTCTTGTTCGGAAAGAAACCGGTTAGATCAGATAATGCATTGAATTTCGTGCATTAAATCGAGCCAGTATAAAATATCACTTTCCTCTCCCTAACATGGAAATGATTTTGCAGCAAGTTGAAGGGTCACAGATGATGTCCTTACTTGACGGTTTTTCCAATTACAATCAAATCAAGGTAGAAAGGGTAGATAAATATAAAACCACCTTTATTACTCGTTGGAGTACCTTTGCTTATGAACGCATGCCTTTGGGCTTATCTAATGCAGGTTCACTTTTCAAAGAACTATGCAAATAACTTTCGACGATTTGATCGGAAAGATCATTCAGATCTACCTTGATGACTTAATTGTGTACTCTAAAAACCAATTAGATCATTTTGGTCATCTGAAAAGAGTTCTCATGCGATGTAGGAAATTTGTCATCTCTATAAATCCTTCTAAGTCCATTTTCGGCGTTACCAAGGGCAATTTCCTTGGACACATTGTCTATGATTCAGGAATAAGCATTGATCCTGAAAGGATTGTTGTTATCCTTAATCTGCCTGCTCCCACTTCCAAGAAGGAGGTTCAAGCTTTTATGTGTGTTATTAACTTCATCCGTAGGTTTGTTCCAGATTTTTTTGTGATGGTCAAACCAATTCATAATCTGCTTAAGCAAGATCGTTCTTTTTCTTGGACAAATGATGTCGAAAATGCTTTTATAAGGATCAAGATGTTGAAATATTGTGTAACTGCAAAGGATATTCTTATCCCATTTTGCGGATTGGTCAAATCCTAAATGTAATATGGAAATTAAGAAGTCGGCCCCCAGGCAAATTAAAGTGGTTCTAACTACTCAGAAAGAGAAGTCGACCCTGCTAGTGAAGAGACACCTCCTTTCATCGCTTGCCAGTTTGTATAAATAAAGGAAGCCAACGCCTCATTTTCTCACTCACTCAGATCACTCATCTATTGCGCAAGTATTGAAGGAAGCTGCAGTTACCAGTTGGCGAAAGAAGGAAGAGAGAAAGGCGCATTGCTTGGGAGAGGATATTCTCTAATGTTTGGTTTATTGTCTTGGCATTGGATTGGCTATGGTTTTTTGATTATTTTTTGGTCTAGCATCATGGTAGTTTGTCTCTCTTAGAGAGAGAGTTATTCTGGTATTGTACTTGGTTATTGAATCTATATTAAAGAAGTTTTGTTGGGTTTTCTTCCTCTTGAGGGTTTCCTGGGATAAATGCTTGTGTATTCTTATGATTGTGTTTCTCTCAGTGATCCTATCTATGCTATGGTTATCTAGTAAATTGAAAAGAAACCTAATAATAACTTAAACCTTAACATGGTATCAGAGCTAAGCTGAAGAGAACATCTTTCACTAGATAAAGAAAAACATCACTATTGACGTACAAGAAAATTAGGGCTTTTTATTGAAAATGAATTTCAACCCAACAATCATCTAGAAAAGTGCGCCCTAGCCTAAGGAACTCATTGGCACGTTCAACACCTTTTCAGTGGGAAGATCTCCCGAAAAGTGAAACCCTAGTTTTCACCAGTACCAGAAGTACCAATCCAGAATTTCGTAGGTCCAGTTTCAAGGGTCATAAATTGGAATTTTCAAAAACTGGCTATACCAATACTCACCTCAGTCCAACGCATATTTTGGTGAGTTCAGTTTTCAGATCCAAGATATTTGATTTTTCTATTATTTCTATAGCCCGGAGGGCTAGGGTTTCTACTACAAGAAAGAATGGTTACCGGTATGAGGGTAGAATACAGGTTGGAAGGATCTAGAAACTTCAGATCTTGGAAGCATAGGTTGCAGATGATTCTAGACGAGAATGAGCTCCTAGAACATGTTACAGTGGGTGTACCGGAACCAGAGGAAGAAGAGCAAAAGACCAAGCATAAGAAGAATGAAAAGAAAGCAAAGAGAATTGTGTTAGATTCAGTAAATGATCACTTTATCCCTCATATATCCGAACTATGGAAAGCAAGGCAAATGTATGAAACACTCAACAGGTTATATGAAAGCAAATACATTAGCCATAATCTTGCCTTAAGAAATTAGCTTCGTAATATGAAGATGGAAAACTCAGAATCTGTCTCATCCTATCTTATGACAGTTTCTCAGATTAGAGATCAGCTTGCAGCTATTGGAGATGTCATTAGTGACAAAGAGGTTGTAACCACAACCCTAAATGGGTTTCCAACATTTTGGATTCCTTTTGTACAAGGAGTGTGAGCAAGAAACAAGTTACCCAAGTTTGATAAGTTATGGGTAGATTGCACACACGAAGAATCTAGACTTGCAGACCAACATAAGAGATTGATTGTTGATGAAGAGGAAGCTCTTATAGTTCAAAAGAATAGAAGAAGTTACTTCAAGAAGAACAATAAAGAACCTAACTCCGTAAGAGTTCTAGATAAGAAGAAAGATAACAAATGGGGGAGTCTGTGGAGCCTCCCCACACAAAAACAAAAGATAAGTATTCATGTTTATTTTTAGTATCTTGTTTACTTTAATACTTTATCATTACAAGTTAGATTTTTGTGAGAATGTTAATTAACCTCGTTTCATTTCAATGTCTATGCAGATTTATGAAGGAAATATCAAAGAAGAGGATAAAGAAAGAGATAAAATATTTATTTCAAGTATGATCACTCACGAAAGTGACAAAGGTATGTGTTTAGCTATGATAGTAAGGGAAATTTTTGTAATTTCATAGCTAGAGTGAAAAAGAGTTATAAAGTCTTATTCATGATTAGGGTTTCAGATGTGTACATAGTTGAACAAGTTTTGCTTAAGAAAAGATGTGTACTACTTTGATAGAAATCATGATATAGTTTTATTTGATTACTGCTTATTATTACTGACTGATTGGCTAAGTGACATATCTCATAAAGCATACCGTAAGTAAGTTTACAGGTCTCAGAAGAAAGAACTTATGCCTTGATTTGTAGAAGTTAGACAACATGAGAAGGACTTATGATATGGTGACAGTAAGTAAGAACCAAACAATATCCAGTATTCATATAGGAGCAGGAGGTTCCTAAAGATGCAGAACAAAAATGTTTAAGATGAAGAGAAAGATGGATACTTAGATATAGTTGATGAGATGCATGTAACTGTAGGTTGCTCCAGTACCGTTCTTACAGATGCAGAGGGAGTAGGTTGATCCAATATGAAGTCAGAAAGAAAGAAATGTTCGAAGTCAAGAAGGCACCCATGATATTACAAAAGAGAACTTCAAGGATGATAATTATCAGATGTTACACAGTTAAAGAAGCTCTTAGTTTGGTGCAAGAGGGAGCTATGTCTCCGAGTTCGAAATGGAGGATCGTGATTTGGTGCAGTTAGGAAAGTAGTGGTCCACGAAACAGTTTACTCAGTGGATGAGTAATGAGATATTTTGATCAAGATGAAATTTATCCAGTAGATGGATGGTGCCCAGGAGATGGGTAGCATGGTATTATACCATGGAAAGATTTTGGACCACAAGAGATTTTTTTATATCCCATAGCGAGACCTTTGTAGAGAAGGAGAAAGGAAGAGACCTTCGTAGAGAAGGGGGATGAGAAATTTGCCAAGGTTGGCCTTTGTCAAAGTGTTGAGTTTTGGATACTCTAGGAACATGCTAGAATACCCTTGTAGAGAGGGGTGTGACCACCCTCGTATTGAGGAGTGTGGATGTTTCTCCAAGGGGTAGCGGGTAGATACTCTCCTTTGGCCAAGGATTGAGTAGCTTGGAACACAAACCTTGACCATTTGGAATGGTTAGTTGGCTCTTGAGGTTTGTGTCGTGATCCTACGTGGATCATGGAAAGGGAGTCTAGTCTTTCCCAGGCTAGCTTCTTAGCTTCTATGGTTCATGTGTGATGACTAGGAGTGAAGCTACAGTAGTAGTCCTCCCCTGTGGATGGGTGAGATAAATAACTACAAGATAAGGGAGAACATAAAAGGAATGGAAAAACTCATAGAATATCTTTTGTGTGAAGATAAGACATCTTTTGTGTGAAGATAAGAAATCTTATGTGTGAAGATAAGAAAGAGTATCTTCCGTGTGAAGATGAAAGAAAGAAAGAGTATCTTCTGTGTGAAGATAAAGAGAACAAAACTTCTTTAATATGGATTCATGGAGAACCAGTCAGTGATCATGATGCTAGATGACCAAGTGGATTATATTGATGCCTCCTGTTACCCAGTTGATGATGTTACCCAGTTGATGATGTTGTCCAATTGATGTTGTTATCTAGTTGATGTTGTTGTCCAGTTGATGATGATTATCCAATTGATGATATTGCCCAGATGATATTGGCATCCAGTGACCTGTCAAAAGATAAAGAATATCCTTCTTGTTAAGAGGGAGTGTTGAAATATTGTGTAATTATAAAGAATATTCTTATCCCCTTTTTCGGATTGATCAAATCCTAAATGTAATATGCAAATTAAGAAGTTGGACCCCAGGCAAATTAAAGTGGTTCTAACTACCCAGAAAGAGAAGTCGGCCCTGCCAGTGAAGAGACAACTCCTTTTAGCGCTTGCCATTTTGTATAAATAAAGGAAGCAAACGCCTCATTTGCTCACTCACTCAGCTCACTCATCTAGTGCGTAAGTATTGAAGGAAGTTGTAGTTACCGGTTGTCGAAAGAAGGAAGAGAGAAAGGCGCATTGCTTGGGAGAGGATATTCTCTAGTTTTTGATTTATTGTCTTGGCATTGGATTGGCTATGTTTCTTTGATTATTTTCTGGTCTAGCATCATGGTAGTTTGTCTCTCGTAGAGAGAGAGTTATTTTGGTACTGTACTTGGTTATTGAATCTATATTAAAGAATTTTTACTGGGTTTTCTTCCCCTTGAGGGTTTCCCAAGATAAATGCTTGTGTACTCTTGTGATTGTGTTTCTCTCAGTGATCCTATCTATGCTATGGTTATCTAGTAAATTGAAAAGAAACCTAATAATAGCTTAAACCTTAACACAAGAAAGCAATCATCTCCACACTAGGTTTGGCGAAGTCGGATTTTGAGAAGGAATTCACGATATATACTAATGCCACCGAGGAAGCAGTGTTTGCTATCCTCATGCAAAATGATGACACAGGTAATGAAAAACTAGTGGCTTACATGAGTCAAAGTTTGTATGATGATGAATTTAAATATTATTTTATTGAGAAACATGATTTCACTCTTGTTAAAGTTGTTGAAAAGTTTTGCCACTTCATCTTAGGTAAGCATTCGTTGGTAAAATTCCCTTTACCTACTATCAAATTTTTGCTCTCACAGACTTATCTTTCAAGGAAGCTTGCACATTGGCTTGCCAAGATTCAGGAGCATGATTTGAATATCGTGACTTCTACCACTATTAAGGGACGTGAATTAGCCCTTCACTTAGCTCAACATGCTGAAAATAGTGAAGAAATTGATGAACAAGATAGTTACCTATCATCACTATTCTACATACATAATCAGATCCTTCCCATGTCTGAACATCCCTGGTATAAGAATTTAGTTTACTACTTACAAAACCAAATATGTCTAGACAACTTAGAAACTCATAAAAGGAGAAGACTCCGTCTTGAATCCACAAGATATGTCATTATAGGAGACTTCTTGTTTCGAAGATCTGTTGATGGTGTGTTGCTTCGCAGTGTAAACGATGAGGAAACTATTGCAAGAAACTCATGGTTCTTCAAATTCTGTAATTCATGCAGGAGGTCATTTTTTGGCTAAAACCACTGCTTTCAAGATTATTAGAAAAGGATACTATTGGCCTTCAATCTTTCGTGACTCTTATGATTTTTCGAGATCTTGTGACAAGTGCCAAAAATTTGCTAGGAAAGAATGCCTTTTATCCATGCCATTACAACATGTCCTACCAGACTTTCCTTTTTCAAAGTGGGGATTGGATTTTATTGGTCCTATTAATCCTACATCTTCAACAGGATAAGTTTTTATTTTGACAACCACATACTATTTTACGAAGTGGGATGAAGCTGTTCCATTTAAACACTCGACGGATGATCAGGTGATTTGTTTCCTTGAAAATAACATCTTTTCCAGATTTGGTCTTCCATTGGAAATTATTACAGACAATGGTCTCGCTTTCATTTTTGCTAAGCTGACCCAATTTTTAGCTAAGTCGGGGGTTAAACATTTCACCTCATCAACTTATTATCCTCAAGGGAATGGGTAAGCTGAGTCTACCAACAAGAATCTAGTGAGAATCGTCAAAAGGCTCATCGAAGATAAGCCTCGTCAATGACACACTCTCCTCACTTACACCCTTTGGGAAGATCGAACTACCGCCAAGGTAAGCACTGGTTGCACTCCTTTCAAGCTTGTTTATGGTAAAGAAGCCATCATGCCTACTGAGCTGGAACTTTCTTCCTTAAGGTTGATGCTACAGATCGAAGAATTATATTCTTCTGATGTTTCACAAAGGATAAATGCACTCCTAGCTTTAGAGGAGCAAAGGATGTTTGCCTTGGATAATATAAAAAGGAGACAACAAACTGTTAAGAAGTATTTCAACAAGAGTGTCAAAAATGTCAAATTTAAAGTCAATGAAAAGGTACTCATGTGGGATTCAGCTCATGCTGATAAGGGAAGACACTCAAAATTTCAAAAATTATGGTTGGATCCTTTCAAGATCGCTTTTGTCCTGGGTACAAACTCTTACATTCTAAAAGATTTACAGGAGTGATTGTTTTCCTACAACACTAACGGTTCTCACTTAAAACACGTGGAACCAACTCAAAAGTTTTAACGTTGTTTGGATTTTTTGTATATTAGTAGTCTAGTTCTGTTTTCATTTCCATCACTGCTTTTCATTTCTGCTCTTACAATAGTTTAAATTATGCTTTTATTTAATAGTTTTCCTTCTGTTTTTTTTTGCAATTCTGTCATTTTATTTCTGTTGTTTTAAAATTTCGCAGTTCCCTTTTGTCATGAATTTTATTGATTTTCATCTTTTAGTTAAATTTTGGTCAAGAATAAGATGTTGGATTAGTTCTGCCACAGTGACACTCATGCAAGGTATTGTTAGTCAATAACTGTAGAAATTTTAATACAATTAATGTATTTCCTGCGATTCTCCTGATCTAACAATTTTATGCCACTATTAAATACATAATCGCTTCTACTAATATTCTTGCGGAAATTAAACCACAATCACAAAGTGAAATATCAAGAACACATAACACATAAGTTTTTTCAGGAAAGCGTAAAGCTAAAAACCCCACTATCATATATTATGTATATCATGGATCATGAAACAATCTCATACAAAACTCTATTCCAAGAGCTCTCAGTACAATACAATCGTCTCACACTGTCATGCAAAAATTGACAAATTCATGTGCCAATATTTTGTCTCCAGACAACCTGCCTCCTCTGCACAATCCCTGCAATTTGAATTCTCACAATGAATTCGAATTGCCTAGTTTGCACATGCTCATGAGCATATCCACTTCATGTGTGATTGCATGAGTGCACTTCACTCAAATCACAACTGATATCCAAATTGTCCCTTTCACCTGTTATCTCAACTAAGTCTCCACTAGATCTGACATGCATGTAGTTAACCATGGTGAATCTTCAGTTGCATGCGAGTTCACTAATTTGAATTAATTAATAATTAATTCACTGAACTCTCACTTGTGAAAGTTTAGTTACAACTAGTACAACTGAGCTTAACTCACTTAACTGAGTTAAACTACTTCACAACTCTCATAACTACACTTATAATTTTGTCACAACTCCAACTCACTCCGTTATAAATGAGATAATAGATTAATATTTATTGTCCAATTTATTTAAGGGAAAAGTAAATTAGACACATGTTTCTTGTTGACTTTTCAACACTCCCTCTCAAC
>SNQJ01S0048069.1:37438-56643 GCA_010110895.2 Picea sitchensis
ACAAAGGCTACCAAAAAATGAGACCATTGGAACGCCTTTCCCCACTTTGGAGGAAATTATTGCATGTGAGGAGGGAAAAACTCAAGGGAAGTCGGCCAGGCCCTAAAGCCCGGTCGACGACCTGAGGATAAAAAACCCTCGGTGAAAGGAAATACCCCAATGGAAACACCCAAGGTGTCTGACCTAACTATTATCCATGCATACTTATTACATTATTAACCCACGCAGGGGTGCGGAAATTTCGATTACAAAATTTTGTGCTGGGGTATCAGATACCCAAGTAGAACCAATACTGTCTTCATCAAATTTGCATCTGGTGATGCATCTTCATGGCACGTGAGTTGACCACCGTTGCTAAATGGGCGGTCAACAGTACCCATGGAGAAACATAAACGCGTCTAACTCAGAAGAACCAGGACGTGCTCAACAAACAGACACTCACAACTGCTTTTTAAACTTTGATAGGACCATGATCGTGGTAGGGTTTAACACAACAATGGAGACAATCACAATAAATTAACTAAGTGGAAAACCCTCGGGGATGTAGTTAACCAATGGCCCTTTCTTCTTGTTTTGAAACAAATTTATCACATAGAGTTAATAACAGAGGCTCTATCAAGAGATGATCTTCGAAGCTACATATTTTTCATGCTTCTTTTAAAACTTTATTACAGAGAGGTAACGAGAGTTGGTTCATTTGAGGGAGAGTATTCGAAAACACAAAGGGCCCATGCCATTTTTTTTAAAAACAAGTTGTCACAGGGAAGTAATCAAGGAGTAGTCTTTTGTAGAACAAAGATCTCGTGCCCTTTATTTTTCTCTTAAAAGAAGTCATCACAGAGAAGCAACCACATGTATTCAAGGATAGTCTTGGAAGAACAGAGAGCCTGAGGTCTTTTAAAATCACCATAGTTATTTAACTTATAACCCAAAAACTTGACAGTGAGGGAAATCAAATATAACAGTTAGCCACCTCCATTAGATAACGAGAGGGGCGAATCACTTAAAACATTGTGGAAGAAAGCCTGAGCAGAACCATGACGTTCCCGAACGCAACCCGTGGCAAACCAAACACAAATACAAACTTCCATTTAAAGAACTGGGTGATGCCCAAGACCCAACTGTGCCATTCATTCAACAACAATGATAGTGAAGTAAATGCCATAAAAAACAATAGCTTGGGGCTCGGCCAAATAAAGAAAGAAAAATTCCATTGTCGATAGTTGAATTGCAACCTGGAGGAATGAATCATAACAACTAAAAGGGGTGACAAAAACTAATACCCAGACTGGTGCTAAAAACCTGTGCAATAAAAACTCAGAGCTTGTTACCCATTGTCATCATTTTCCACAGAGAACCAGAATAAAAACCCAAGCTGATCGACATTTTTTTAAACCAATAACCAATGCACAAGCTTTACAAAGCAATAAAATCCATTCCTTTCTTTTAAAACGCCAACATTCCATAGTATTCACAGAGAAAACCATCAACACAACACTAATACACAGTCAAAACTCAAGAAAAACACATAACTCATGCAATCCTGAGCCAAAAAATCGATTCATAATATAGAGGGACCATCATGGATGGAAAGTAAAGGAGCCATACTTGGAAAAATCGCTTCGAGGGAAGAGATGGATTGTGTTTTTCCTTTCAAAACCAGAAATCACGGAGCTTCCACAACCACCAAAGCCAAAAAACCAAATGCAACTATGGCTAGGGTGAAGGGATCGAGGTTGGTTTGGAGTGACGTGAAGTAAATGCACGTCATTTCCTTCCTCAACCCTATTTAATTCAACATACTAGCCAACCCATTACCATAACATGAACCATTAATTCAAACACATATCCATTGCATATATTCAATGCCATATCCATTGTATAGTGTGCCACCCTAAGTCATGTCAAAACTTTTAACGACAACCATATGTATAATGTTTCCATACATGCCTCTCTAAAATCCTTTAATCAAGCGCTCAAGTATAGCAGGAAGGTTATACACCTTCTTTTGTGTCAATCCATATATCTCAAGGTTTATATATAATCTCTTTTGCAATAACATTAGGACTTATCCATAGATTTTTTTCCTTTTTGTTTTGTTCAAGCTGTAGATTTTAACCTTGTACAATATTTACTGCAAACATATTTTTCAGTGAGAGAACAGAAAAGATACAATGGCAAATTCAAACATTACATAGAGATTTTTCCCCTCGAAACCCAAACCAGGAAAACCAACATATTCTATATTCATTCATAGTGATATATTGTTTACAATACAATATACATATAGGATCCAGTGACATCCAAAACCGTAACCCAATGACCTGGATTAGTCAACAACCCTAATTACTTAATGTGAAATAGAAAATCATCGGCGAAAACCATGTTCAAAAAACCGCCCAACAATGGACACAAAAATTGAGGCAACATGAAAAACGAGGCAAAAATGTGACACATTTCCCGAGGCAAAACAAATTTCTCGGGGGTGTTGCCCCCAAACCCCCCTGTGCACCCGATGCAATGCAAACACTGCTACTCGTGCAAATAATATAACACATACCCAACATTGTCCCACTTTTTTTTTTCTTTGCATACAGGGGGTTACAGGGTTACATAGTCAACAATCCAGGGCAACAATGCCCATGGATCCTCTACACCGAGAGAAATTCTCAGTGCTCACAGATTTTGTTAATGAATCTGCAATATTCTTGAAAGTGTCCACCTTCATCAACAACACTTTCGTTTCTTCAAACGTGTCTCTCACAAAGTGTTTGAATATCAATATGCTTTGTCTTTGAATGATAAGTCGGGTTCTTCGCCAAAAAAATTGCATTCTCACTATCATAATCTATCCTTACAACTTGTTGTACCAACCCAATACCTAAACACAATCTTTGTAACCATACTACTTCCTTACTTGCATGAGTGGCTGCCATGTATTCAAATTTTGTAGTTGAAAATGCCACTACAACCTGTCTTTTGCTCATCCAATTTATTGCTCCTCCAAACAGGTTAAACACATACCCACTTGTAGATCCCTACGATCTAGATCTCCAGCCCAGTCTGCATCCAAAAAGACATGTATATCCACCACTCTGTCCAATCCTGATCTTCCTTGGTAGAACAGTCCATAGCTAGCAGAGCCACAAAAATACCCGAAAACCCTTTTTACTGTTGTCCAATGCTCCTTCCCTGGTTTTGATATATACCCGCTCAAAACTCCCACTGCATGTGCAATGTTTGGTCTAGTACATACCATTACATACATCAAACTGTCAACTGCACTCGCATATGGAACACAAGACATGTCCTCCTTCTCTTCCCATGTCTCGGGACATTGATCCACATATAATTTTACACCAACAAGAATAGGAACCTTGACCGGTTTACATTCATGCATATTAAACCTCTGCAATATTGTCTCAACATATTTTCTTTGATTTAACCAGAGTTTCCTCATTTTTCGATCTCTTTTAATTTCCATGCCCAAAATGAAATTTAAAGCACCAATATCCTTCATGTAAAATTTAGAGGACAATTGAGTTTTCACATCCTGGATAATCTCCTTGTTGTTTCCTATCAACAACATGTCATCCACATACAAGACCAAATAAATCAAATGATCACCAATTAATTTAAAATACACATAGTGATCCTCTTTTCTTCTTGTCAAGCAAGTCCCAACATATAAGTATCAAATTTTTGATACCACATCCTTGGTGATTGTTTTAAACCATACAGGGACTTTTTCAGCTTGCATACCAACTCCTTCTTTCCCTTCACAACATAACCTTCTGGTTGCTTCATATAGATTTCTTCTTCCAGATCCCCATGTAGGAATGTTGTCTTCACATCCATATGTTCTAATTCAAAATCAAATGCAGCAACAACAGATAACAAAAATCTTATAGAGGTTAACTTGGCAACAGGAGAAAAAATCTCACTAAAATCAATTCCCTCAACCTGGGAATAAACCTTTTCTACTAACCGAGCTTTGTATTTTTCCACTTTTCTTTATGCATTCAGCTTCTTTTTAAATACCCATTTTCTGCCAATGGGATTTCTTCTAGTCGACAACTCCACTAGATCCCAAGCCTCATTCTTATCCAAGGCTACCATTTCTTCATCCATGTCCTTTTTCCAGATATTTCCATCCTCTGAATCCACTGCCTCTTTGACAGTTCTAGGATCATCATCATTAATAGACAAAGCAAAATTTTAATGGAAATCAAATGGAGTATACCTTTCCAGTAGCCTTCTTCTCAAATCGATCTCCTCAATACTGGAGTATGATGATCTTCTTGTTCTTATTATTGTTCTTTTGTAGAGTCTGATTCATCATCCTTTAAATCAAACTATATTTTCTTTGGTTCTTCCTTACTTGGTAGGATTTCCTATTTAACAACATCCTTCATTTCTCTAAATACCACATCTCGGCTATACACTACCTTCTTAGTTTATGGGTTTCAAAGCTTGTAACCTTTGAGACCATATTTATATCCAATAAAGATACACTTTTCAACCTTCTTATCTAGCTTACTCATGTTTTCCTTTGGAACATGAACATATGCATCTCAACCAAATACCTTGAGATGTGTGAGAGAAGGTTTCTTACCAATCCATACCTTTTGTGGAGTCTTGTCATAGAGTGCTAATGAGGGTGATCTGTTGACCAGGTAACATGCAGTACCCACTGCCTCTACCCATAATTATTTCCCTGACTCGACACCACTGAGCATTCACCTTGCTTTTTCCATCAACGTCTTGTTCATCCTTTCTGCTGAGGTATATATGTAGTAGTCTTCTGCCTTGCTATACCAAAATTATTACATAATTCTTCAAACTCATTCTTGTAGAACTCTCTGCCATTATTTATCCTCAACACCTTAATTCTTTTCTCTGTTTGATTCTCAACAAGAGCCTTAAACTCTTTAAACTCGTGTTGACAGGCGAAATTGACATGCCATCAACTGGAAGAATAGATCTGGTCCGGGGTTGTCTAAATAACCCACGCTGTTTGGTGCAACCTATTCTGACGGGTTTAATGGCTCCATTAGCCAACTAAAGTCCTAAAAATAATAAAAGAAATGAAACTAATCTAAAATCTATGATTCTAACAAATGATATATTACTGACTAATGTTTATCAAAAAGAAATGTGAATATAAACAATCTATATACAGGTTACAAGGTTTGCATGAAATCTTGCGAAAATTATTTTTTGATAAAGTTTATGAATCAAATATAAAAAACTTTTTTTTTATTTTAAAGATATTAAACAAATAAATACTAAATGAATATGATTGAAACAGTGACACAAAAATAGTCAAAGCTAATTAATGTAATCACCGTTTCATTCATAAACATATCTAAATAAAAGAAAAGAATGCATCTACTAACCTCTAACTGATCAGTCAATTGAGTTTATCTTCCTGTGTTGTATGAGCTCTTGCTTGTACTGTTGTTAAGGGAAACCTATGACAGAACAATACTAGCACTTCCAAAATACATTCAAAGAAGTATTTGATATTGGAGTAAATTAATAACAACAGAAAGACATCTAATTAAAAATCTTGTGATCTTAGGATTATCAATATTTAAGAATGAGAGAAAACTCAGATCTTAATATTTATATTATCCAACATTTAACATTAAGAATAAATTAAAATATAGTAAAATGATAGATTAATCACACATAAGAAATGGAATAAGAAATTATGGACAACATATAACATTTAACAGTATGAAAACACCATACGATGGCAAGCTAAAGCTAAAATCAACAATATTCTCATAATACAATAGTAATGAAAGAATGTAATGGAATAAGCATCACACAGGTCTAAAGCCAAAGATGAATTGCTTTCCCATATTCTTTCTCAAAATCACATGCCCATACTGTAGTCCTGGAAGAATTTTTGGGATAATAGACTCTTAAAGATAAAAAAAAAAATTAATACATAAATGATAACAATTAACCATGTATTGATAAAAAAGACTAAAGCTAATTTAAATCAATGCATAATCAATTATTCAAAGAATATGAAGATATTATAATGAAAATAAAATCATTTTACTCACAGGACAAAAGCCATTAAGCAACTTGGAATTCCACATTCTTCTTTGAAAATACTCGTCCATTCTCCCAAAGATTCCAACCATCCGTTACTCCATTTGAAAAGAAGAAAAATTTACAAAATAAATAATATACAAAAGAGAAAGGATAAAAATCCTCCTCTCAATTTTCTCTGGCTCTAAACTTTCTCATATATTTATACAATGAATGAACAGTCTGGGCGTCACTAATAATTTCCGCCACCTGAAATTTGTCTCGTAAAGAGACATAAATATCTCTCAAATCGTGCATTGTTTTGGGAATTTTTTTAAGTGGAAGCTAAATGGGTCCATTTGGGAAATGGGTTTTCAATCGTTTCTTCAAATTTCTCACGGTTTGACTGCAATCAGTCCTGCAAAATTGTCTATCTGATCTTGACGCCTTTCCAAATTTTATCTGTTGTTGGTCATAAAATTATTTGCAGCAATCCAATATCATTTTTGGATCAATCATCTTGAACATATTTAGATAATAAAATCAATCCATGATCAGATCTGTACCAAATAACTAATAATAGAAACCTGTGAAACAAAAAGAAACTTAAATTAATAACCTAAAATTTGTGAATAAAACAAAATTTAAAACAATAAAATAAAAAATGAATTTAAACTAACTATAAGTTCTAAACAAACATTGTTTATAATTTCCTTTCAAATATGATCTAAAAATTCTAGACGCTTCAAGTTAACGGAGAAGAGAAAAATATTAATTTTGGTTTTTTACAAAATCAAACAAATGATAGATAATTCTTTATTATTATTATTATTATTATTATTATTTTTATTTTGAAATGAGATGCAAAATGAAAAAAAGAATTTAATTAATTAATATCACCAAATGATTTTATGAAAATGAGAAACCAACCAAGATATTATTTGATGAAGTATTGAACACATTATTCAAAATAGTCAAACTTGCTAATGAACAAAAGAAATAAGACATAATCATAATTTAAATGAAAGTAAACAGTTGATAAAAATTAACGTTTTTGTTTAAATTAAGATTTTTATGCTCGTTTCTAAATTTTGACATATACTCTTGTAATGAATGTCTCGTACTATAGTGAATGTATTAAGTTTGTCTCAAAGCAAGCCAAGGTATGGAACTATTTGAAAAGGTTGATTCTATAGCTCATTATAATTATCTAGATTCTAATGGGGGGCCCTTTAAATTTTGTAAACATTTAGGGGGAGTTGTCGGGGCCCAACAAATGGCGAATTACTGGGTGAAGCAGTTATCTCTGATCTGGTAAGATTTTATTTCCAGAAGAAAAGAATAAGACTTGAAAAAGGGTTTAAGCTCCTTGAAATAAATTCACTCTGAGACCATATAATATTAGGATAAGCTCAATGTTATAACCAGACAGTAGAATTTTCTTTGCAGGGGATTATAACCTGAAATAATGTCTTAATCAAAGAGTCACGATGTTTATAAAAGAACTTCAATACCGTTCACAGATCCACTGCTGGAAACAGACATCCATAGCCTCGACATGGATGTCGTTTAAGCCACTCAAATGCTTTAATCCCATCCAATAGTTGTATCCACATGATGTATACTTCCATAAAAGTTAATTTAAAAACATATCCCTGCTACCTCTCAACCTGACATTGTTTCGCTGTCAGTAGGCCTGTTCAGTACCCTGACGAAGTTGTCTTGGTATCATGTGTGCATTTACCTGCGGTCAGCGAGCCTGTTCAGTACCCCGACGGGTTTACACACACTTCCCACACTCAAGTGCTGCCAACCGTCTTATGCCACTTTTAGATAATAATACAATTATATATTTCTTGATGACAAAGAGAGCGGGGTGATACTGGAGGTTAATTGCAATACAGGTGAATAGTTTATTTATTTTCTTTCGAAACTGGAAGTTTTTTATTATTATCATGGTTTAGAGATTTTAGATTTCATTTAAGAAATCATCTAGAGAATGGGGAAGCACTTAAAATTGATTCCTTAAGAATATGGATGACGTAAAAAGTTTAAAGATCATCGTAATTCTCAAAGATTTAAACCATATCTATCCCATATCATCATATTATCCTTTTGCATAAAATCATGTATAAGATCATTAGTCAATGTTTAATGCATAACATAACACCTGTAAAAACAAAATAATCCTTATATCCATATCACTGCCCTGTATTGCGAGTGACCATCAACTACATTTAGCAATAATACATCAACCAACCATGTTGTCAAAACGAATGAAACCAAGACTTGCATCATCAACCGTAGAAGAATGTGTAAGCATCATTATAACAACAACAAACATATAAGTGTAACACATCCATCATGGCGCCACTAGTCTACAAGGGGGTCCCACCTACTAGTTAATTATTATCATCATAAATAAATAGTAGAGCTTAGCAATCATTTGCGAGCAGTATTCATCGTTTCAATTTTAAGCATCAACAAACTGGCGAATCCACTGGGAAATATGTTTCCAACAGATTAAGAACTCAGATTGTCTGGTTTCGCAGAGCAAGTGAACATTAGATCAAGAAAATATACATTAGAATGATTATGCAATAGGGGGAAGTGAGCGGTTTCAAGGAAAAAATGATTGGGATTTTGGGAATAAGTTATGGAAAGTGTTAAGCATGAAGGGGTTTATCCATGTATGCATAATCATTCGATTAATCATGTGAAAGCATTCTTGACTTCAAGGAGAATTTTTTTCTAGTATGCTCTTTTGAATCTTGGAGCAGATGGAAGAAAAGGAAAGCAGAACAGGGAATAAAACCAACCATCTTATCTAAGAGCAGTTGAAGAAAATAACAATTTCAATGATGTCTTCAAGGGAGAACATCATCACAATTGTGTAACCTGATTGTTATTGATTAACAATACTTTCAGAATAGTGTCATCGTGGCAAAACTGATCTAACAATTTTATTTATGACAAGAAAATAAGTCAATAAAAGAAATAAACAAGAGAAAGAAATAACAACAAAATAAAATAAAATTAATAAAACAAAACATTCCACATAGTGTTTTAAGTGGGACCTGTTGGTGCTATAGGAAAATAATCGATCTTGCAAGTCCTTTAGGATATAGGAATTTGTGTTGAGGACAAAAGCGATCTTAAAAGGACCCAACCATAACTTTTGGAACTTTGAATGCCTTCCTCTATCAACATGAGTTGAATCCCATGGTAATACCTTCTCATTAACCTTAAATTTGACAGCTTGGACACTTTTATTGAAATATCTTTTAACAATTTGTTGTCTTCTCTTTATGTTATCCAAAGCAAACATCCATTGTTCCTCTAAATCCAAGAGTGCATTCATTCTTTGGGAGATATTGGAAGAGTTTAATTCTTCAACCTTTAGCATGAGCCTTAGAGCAAAAAGTTCCATCTCGGTAGGCAGAATGTCTTATTAACCATAGACAAGCTGAAAAGGAGTGCAACCGGTGCTTACCTTGGGGTAGTGCGATCTGCCCAAAGGGCGTAAGTGAGGAGAGTGTGCCATTGGTGAGGCTTATCTTCAATGAGCCTCTTGATAATTCTAACCAGATTCTTGTTAGTAGCCTCAGCGTGCCCATTTCCTTGGGGATAATAAGATGAAGAGATAAAATGTTTAACCTCCAATTTAGCTAGAAACTGAGTCAGCTTAGCAGAAATAAAAGCGAGACCGTTGTCTGTAATAATTTCCAAAGAAAGACGAAATCTGGAAAAAGTATTAGTCTCAAGGAAAGAAATCCCCTGCTCATCCCGCGAATGCTTAAGTGGGACAACTTCATTCCATTTCGTAAAATAATCTGTGGCTATCAAGATAAAAACCTTCCCTGCTGAAGATGGAGGATTAATAGGACCAATAAAGTCCAGACCCCATTTTGAAAAAGGAAAGTTAGGGAGGACAAGTGTTAAAGGCATGTAAGAAATATGTTCTTTCCCAACAAACTTTTGGCACTTGTGATAAGATCTTGAAAAATTATAAGAATCATGAAAGATTGAAGGCAAATAGTACCCTTTCCTGATAATTTTAAAAGCAATAGTTTTAGCAGAAAAGTGACCTCCTACATGAATAACAAAATTTGAAGATCCATGAATCTCTTGTAACAATTTTTGTGCTTCCTCATTATTCACACAACGAAGTAACATACCATCGACATATCTTCTAAACAAGAAGTCTCCTAAAATGACGTATCTATAAGATTCGAGATGAAGCCTTCTTCTTTGACGAGTATCCAAATTATCTGGGCATCTTTGATTTTGCAAGTAATACAACAGATCCTTGTATCAGGGATATTCAACTACAAGAAGGATTTCATTGTCAATATATACTAGTGTTGACAGAGAGCTATCCTGTTCATCAATTTCTTCACTTGTTTCTGCATGTTGAGCTAAGTGAAGGGCTAAGTCACGTCCCTTAATGGTTTTAGAAGTCATGATAGTTAAATCATGCTCATGGATCTTGGCAAGCCAATGTGCAAGATTTCCTAAAAGATAAGTCAGTGAGAGAAAAAACTTGACAACATGTAAAGGGACTTTTACCAGCGTGTGCTTACCTAAGATAAAGTGGCGAAATTTTTCAACAGCTTTAACAAGAGAGAAAGCATGCTTTTCAATATAAGAATATTTAAATTCATCATCTGACAAACTTTGGCTCATGTAAGCTACTGGTTTCTCGTTAACTTGGTCATCAAACTGCATGAGGATAACAAAAATTGCTTCCTCTGTGGCATTAATATACATAATAAATTCTTTCTCAAAATCTGGCTTCGCGAAAACTTGTGCGAAACTGATTGCCTTCTTGATCCTTACGAAAGCATTTTCAACATCATCCGTCCACGAGAATGAGCGATCTTGATTAAGAAGATTGTGAATTGGTTTGACCATTACAACAAAATAAGGAACAACCCTACAGACAAAGTTGATAATACCCATAAAGGCTTGAATCTCATTTTTGGAAGTAGTAGCAAGAATATTTAGGATAACAACAATCCTTTCAGGATCTATGCTTATTCATGAATCAAAGACAATGTGTCCAAGGAGCTTTCCCTTGGTAATGTCGAAGATAGATTTAGAAGGATTTAAAGAAATGCCAAATTTGCTGCATCGCATGAGAACCCTTTGAAGATGACCAAAATTGTCTGATCGGTTTTCTGAATACACAGTTAAGTCATCAAGATAAATCTGAATAATTTTGCCGATGAAATTGTCAAAATCTATTTGCATAGCTCTTTGGAAAGTGGCACCTGCATTAGATAATCCAAAAGGCATACGTTCATAAGAGAAAGTGCCCCAACGTGTAATAAAAGTGGTTTTATATTTATCCGTCCTTTTTACCTTGAACTGATTGTAACCAGAAAAATTGTCAAGTAAATACATCCTCTGTGACCCTACAACTTGATGCAAAATCATTTCCATATTAGGGAGAGGAAAATGGTCTTTTATACTAGCTCTATTCAATGCATGAAAATCAATGCATAATCTGATCTGACCAGTCGTTTTATGAATGGGAACCAAATTGGAAACCCACTCAGAATACTTAACAAGGAAAATTATCCCATCTTTCAAGAGTTTTTCCAACTCCTTCTGAATAGTTGCTTCCAGTACAGGGTTAATGGGTCTTTGTTTTTTCCTAACCGGTTTTATGCCCTCCTTGATAGGAATGACATGCTGTATAAGAGCAGGATAAAAACCACGAAGACCCTCATAAGACCAAGAAAAAACATCTTGAAATTCACGAAGTAACTCAGTGAACTTCATTTTTTCTTCATCAGAACATTGGGCACCTATCTTAACATTCTTTGGACAGTCGGGCGTCCCAATGTTCAAGGTAATGGTTTCACCCACTTTCTTTTTTGACTCCTCTTCTTATGTTTCTCTTTGTTGCCTACATCACTCGATGAAAATGAACTGTCTAAAGGAGTCAAGCGCTTCAAAATTTTGTTATCTTCCATTGATATAATCTCCTTTGGCTTATAAGATTCATTTTGTATGAAAGCGTGGATTCTCTCATCACTAGGGAAAACCTGCCATGACTCTACATTGTCAGGGATATGAGGACAATAAAAAGATTGAAAGGTGCAATCAGGTCTTTGTGGCAGAAGTTGTCGAGTAGGAGAGGTTGCAAAAATAGCTAATCTGTCATCCATTAAGTTTAATTCTCTTTTAACATGAGTGATGTTGAAAGATAGTAATTTCGAGATCAGTGCCCAAACAATTTGGGTGTAGCGTTTCATTAAGTTGTTGCTAGGATAATATATATTACATACAAGGTTTACAACAAGTTTGAAGTCCCCAAAAGCTATAAGGTGACCACAATCTAAATTATAGGCATTTTCAATGCCTAGCAGTAATGTTTCAAATTCGGTGACGTTGTTTGTGCAAGCAAACTCTAACCTATAGGAAAAGTTGAGAATTTTACCCACATGAGAGTACAAGATAATGCTAGCTCCATTTCCTTCATTGGAGCATGAACCATCAAAGTGCATATGCCACATCCCATCCTATATGTCGATTTGTTCCAAGGTAGTGTTATCCTCATCTGCCAAGATGGAATACACTCATATGTCCTCCTCGATATAATTTACATTAGGTTGTGGGATGCTTTCTATATAAGGAAAAATTCTTCCCTCCCTTAGGACTATAATGTTCTTCCCATTCTGAGGAATGGATAAGTGTGTCCCATCGAGTGAGAGGTATCCACCCATCAAGGCTTGCCATTCTATTCCTAAGATGGTTGAATAATTACTCACTGGCTTGTCAATTACCTGAATATTAAGGGTTGTCCTTATTTTAGGATGCACGCACAAAACCAAGGTCACGTCCTTGATTTCACCTATGGTTGATTTTTGTAAACTATTATATGAGAGCATGCTTATGGAATTTTCATTTGTACAAGAAAATCCTAGCTCTTCCATAATAATTTTCGACATTACACTTGGGCCCGAACCACCGTCAATTAGACAACAATGGGCTATTTTCTCCATAATCTTTACAAAAATGAAAAACAAGGGGTTTTTTACAAAGTGTCTAAAATTATGTGCACCTACCTTATTTACAATCGAATCCTCTTCATCTACCTCTTTAGAGAGATTGGCTACAGTGGAAGCTTTTCCTTCCATGAAATTTTCCAGATGCTTTTGTTGCTCAGGGACAGCAACCATGTCCAGGAGGGTAGCATCAACTTTAATATTAGCCAATTGATTGAGAATGTTGTATTTGGAAGAGGGAAGAGGGGAGGGAGTTCCTTGATTATTAGGAATTTTAGAAACTTGTACAATAGTAGCCGGTGAAGATGAGCTTGGGCTGGAAGAAGTGCGAGGAGGATCATATTTACCTTTCGAAGCATAGGATTTAATCCTAGTATTTATGATCATGACATCCTCTGGTTCTATAAAATCTAGAACAACAATAATAGTTTCAGGACTTTTACCAAATATTTTATCTCTGGCACTCTTCTTTACCTCACAAGTACTTTCCTCATGGTGTTCCTCACAAAAGTTACACCAACTATGAGGCATGATGGCTTTACGCTGAAAATTGTTTTCATTAGGATTCCTAAAGGGTGGTGAAGAAGAAGATGAGGCCCCAGGGGTAAGTGAAGGGACATTTCCCTTTCTCTCATACGCTATCATTTGATTATTCATGTCTTGTACAAGCTGTAAAAGGGAGGACATGTCCATTTGTTTAACCGAGTCTCCCTTGGGAAGACCTGTTCTTTCAAGTTGTTCTTCATACTCTAAACAAGTATACAGAGCGGAACCAAGGTTTTCAATGGACTTTTATTCAATCCTATGATGATAGGGGGAAGGTAGAGCATTATAGTAATGCATAAAAGCAACTTGGTTATGAGGGCGAATAAGTTCGGGAATTTGATTATATAACTTGGTGAAACGTAAGTTGAAAGACTTGATAGTCTCACCGTCTTTATAAGCAATGTTATTGTACTCCCATAACTGCTCGGTTGGACTCTTAGACTTCCCATAAGTAGATTTGAACCAATAAACTAACTCCTCCAAAGTGGAAAGAATCTTAGGAGAAAGATCAAAGAAATCGGTCGTTGCCTTCCCTTCAAGGGAATTAACAAATAAGCACATACAAGTGTCATTCTCATTGGATCCTATGTTGTGACAAGCATTAGAAAATGCCACCAAGTGTTCATTCATAGTGATCATGTTATTTCTTGAAAGCCCAGAGGGATGTTCTTTGAATTTTGGAAGTGGACGAGTAGCAAGTGCTAGGTTTAGAGGAGAGGAAAAATGCCACAGAGTAGTAGTAGCATCTTCTTCAAATTGAAAGAGACCATACTTATTTATGACCTTAGTGGGATTGGTGGTAGATTGGACATGGACTTGATGGATATACAAGCTACCAATCACCGACGAGGCATTTTCGAATCCTGCCTCAAGCATTTTCGAATCTTACTCAAGCATTTTCGAATCCTGCCTGGCTAAGACAAGATAGTCGGGAATATCACCTTATGCTTTATAGACAAAAAAAGTATTTCCCATTCCACAAGTATTAATTACAAGGGCTTAGGCTGATTTTTTAAAAGATTGTTGCAAAATATGAAATTTTTATATAATTTTATGAAAATATACAAGTTACAAAAAATAAATATGGAGATCAAAAGCAAAAGTAACCAAGTCACAGATTCACACAAATGAGACAGAATATAAATCGCTTTATTTCATTCCAAGAAATCAAAAGTATTTTTCTCTTTACAAAATCCCTGTGAGGGCATGGACCAAAGTTGAATTTAGATATTCTCGATGAAAACCATACAAAAGGATTGTGACAAGAAGTAAAAACTGAACTTTAAAATCTGGATCAACTTGCCACAAACTACTGCCAATTTGACTCTGCACAATATCCTTTATCAGTTATGAAACTTGATCCATAAACAAACAAGTATACACAGACTATCAAAGATAGATCAACACCTCTAAAAAAATCATCTGAATGATATGGTTTATCTTTGAACCTTGCTGTCTACAATAGGAACCTGCTATCAAAAAGAGAATTAGGCCTTTAATGAATTGAAGAATGAATGAAAACTGAACTGTCTTATGAAAACAAATGAGCAAACCTTAGTATTGTTTTCTCCTTCTATTCTCCCCTTGTTCTTCCTTCTCATTTGGCTTTTATGCATTCCAAATCAGTTGAAGTAGTTCAACTACTTCCTTTAGTTAAGTTAATTAAACTTAACTAATTTTAGTTTAGGGGAAGTAATAATAATATTAATAATAACAATAATTAAGGGTCTTTATTAAATAAAAACTAAGTAGGTGGGACCCCTTGTGACTCGCTTTTATTTCTTTACAAAAAGAAACACAATTAGACAACCAATTAAACACATGCCTCCTTGTAACTCCCATAAATATTTCCAAAATTTGAATATTAAATATCAGAAAATTCAAATTATATTCAAAATATGTAAATAACCACATTATCCAAAAAAAAGAGTTTGTTGTCCAAAACTTTCTGTAGTCCATTGTTTTCAACAGATCAACCATAAACGCATAAATCAAAATCCATATCTGCCACTTTGAGAGGCAATCCTTCTTTTGTCATTGTTGTCCCCTTTGGACTTCCCAGAATTAACCTTAGGTTGATTTGAACCTTGAGGCTTAATCTCACTAATAATATGGGAACAATCGCCCCTCAGGTGCATATGGGAGGACATTGATTTTGCTGAGTCACTTGAAGGAGATGAGGGGGAAGCAACAACTTTACCTTTGTCTTGCACATGGTGGGTCTCAGTTTTAAGCTGTTTGCTAGCATGAGAGGACTGAAAAAGTGAGTGTATGATGCCAATTTGAGCATTTGGATTTACAGGTGGAGGAGGAGGTGGCAATGACAAGTTGGGCCAACCACGATGGTGGAAGACAATTGGATGAACAATCTCATGCCATCCATCATTTTCGGGAACTTCTGGTTGCATAGATACATGGGGAGGCATAGGGATACCAAGAATATTTTGGGGCTGGAAGGGAGGCATCTCTGGTCTAGGCTGAATTATCCCTTGCCCAATCCAATTGAAGAACCCGGCTTGAAAAAGCTGGTTCAACTCCTGAGGATCGACATCAAAATGAATTGAGAATCTGGGCCTTGTAGGTCCTCTGTTCTAGTTACCTCTTCCCCTATTGTTTCTGCCATGACTGCCTCTGTTGAAGAAACTCATCCTGTATGCAACAATTTATTAGCAACTAGCCCTTAACATACCATACATGACATTCTCTTTATATGAAGCATCGTTTGGCTCAGAAATTGACATAAGACCCATGTAATTCAATCCATAATAATTATTTAATAATTTCCAAATGAGCAGGGGGTGACATAGGGTTCATGGGATATCTAGAGGGATTGTAATGAGCGGAAAAGTGGTAGCATGTCAGGGAGTAAGAACACGAGTATTGCTCAAAATTTCATTACATAATTAACTGTGCAATCAATACCAAAACATATCAGCTGCCACCTATTTCTGTGTCGTATCTTTACCACTGCCATACACAGTGTTTAATTTATTTTATAGAACAAGGTGTGTAAAAATGAAATTGGGATCGTGAGGGGGGTATAATGAGCGAAAAAGTGAGAGTATGAGAGGGAATAATACATATACTGTTCATAGAAAATAAATTAAATCAAACAACAACCATAACTCTGTCCAGACCATAATCCAATAAGCATCCATTCTAAAACCAAAATCATTTAACTGTCCCTTATTTATAGACAAAATGCTTGCTGAATTCAATAAAAAGACAATTCAATGGCCCATAATTATTCAATTATATCAATGTTTACATATTATACTATAACTATGCAACATCATATTAAGACCACTGCCAATTTTTCAATAACATCATAACCATTGGAGCCACAATCCTTTATATTCCAATGCGAAACCCTTTTCTTTTAAAAACAAAATATAATATGCAAAATGATTCCAAATATCCTTATCAAATATTCATTCCTTGAAATCAAATAATAATAGACCCAATATTAACCACCAACAGACGAATTTCCATCACTGTTGGCATAATCCACTGTCATCAAAACTCAGAATTGGGCCCTGCTTTAATCACACACAAACGTTCATCAATATAATCAACACAATTCATGATTCGACAATAGCATTTCACCCATAACATGCAACTCTGAACCTGAGTTTTTTTATTTTATTTTAAAATGAAACATGTACAGACTTCCTTTAGAATAATTACCCAACAGTTGGCAGAGCCCAAAAGTACCCAAGTAGAAACAGAAATGCGTTGAACTTAGCAGAACCAAGACGTGCTCAAGAAACATGCACACACAGGTGCTTTTTAAACTTTGATAGGACCATGCTCGTGCTAGGGTTTAACACAACAATGGAGGGAATCACAATAAATCAACCAAGTGGAAAACCCTCGGGGATGCAGATAACCAATTCCCCCCCCCCCCCTTTTTTNATTCCCCCCCCCCCCTTTTTTTAAAATAAATTTATCACAGAGAGTTAATAACAGAGGCTCGACCAAGAGATGATGTTCGAAGCTAGAGATATTTCGTGCTTCTTTTAAAACTTTATTGCACAGAGGTAATGAGAGTTCTCTCATTCAAGGGAGAGTATTCGCAAACATAGAGGGCCCGTGCCATTTAAAAAAAAAGAAGTTGTCACATGGAAGTAATCAAGGAGTAGTCTTTTGCTATACAGAGAGCCCGTGCCCTTTATTTTTCTCTTAAAATAAGTCATCACAGAGAAGCAACCACATGTATTCAAGGATAGTCTTGGAAGAACAGAGAGCCTAATCTCTTTTAAAATCACCACAGTCATTTAACTTATAACCCAAAAACTTCAGAGTGAGGGAAATAAAATATAACAGTTAGCCACCTCCATTACATAACGAGAGGGGCGAATTGCTTAAAACACTGTGGAAGAAAGCTTGAGAATAGAACTATGACGTGACTGAACACAATCTATGGCCAACCAAACACAAATACAAACTTCCATTTAAAGAACTGGGTGATTCCCAAGACCCAATGTTACACATCAATATTACTCGATTTGATAAGTGTCGCAAGTGTCACGTGTTCCTCACGACTGTCGCAAGTGTCGTATGTTGTTCACGAGTGTCGCAAATGTCAAACAAATCCATTGCCACAATGACGAAACTAAAGAGACACTTAGAATACCTAAAACACCTGATTTGGAGGAAGGAGAATGGCTAACTGAAGTCAGGAATCTCTTACCACCTGAAAGGAGCTCTCAAACTAGGGTTTTAAGGTTGAGCGCTCCCCTACATCAGCCTTAGGAGCGCTGGAGCTCCCCTACAAGGTGCTAGGGAGCGTTATAACACCAAATCACCCCTCTAAAGGAGCGCTACACATATTTGAAGCACTAGCGCTCCCCTTGAGCCTACTAGGGGGCGTTATAGCGCCCTGATGCCCCTTTTGAGGGAGCGCTGTCTAATCTGGGCAGTAGTTGATCTGTTGAGGAGAATAAGGGGAAGATATTTCAAGTTTGGAAGGCAGTTGCATTTGAATTCCTGGTTCAATCATGATCTTAGGAGAAGATCCCTGATCTAAGGAGAGAATTCCTCAACCTACCCTAAAGATACCTCAAGAGGTTAAGCCTCTCTAAACTTATATAAACAGGCTCTATGATGGTGGAAAGGGGGAAGAATTGCAAGCATGAAACCTATGATCTCATAGGAAACACATGGTGAACTGGAGGAGAGTAATCAGTAAAGCTACTATCATCCAGGTTGTGGATCTTCTGAGCAAGGGTTAGACAAAGGGGACTTGACGAAGCTGTCGCATTCACATCCACGGTTGTAAGCTACTGCTGTCATTGTTCTCATTAATATGACATGCTTGGCCTGTTTCTTTCTAGTTCGTGTCTGATCTTACATGAACTTATCTCTGATAGATAGATCTATTTTCAAGCTAATATCAATAGAGTAGGAAGTGGTCGTACTATTGTTTGTCTACAGGGCTCATCGAGGAGCGAAATATTGGAGCTCAACTCGGAGCGTGCAGGGACAAACATCGGTAAAAAGGTACTTATGTTCTCCTTCCTCCTCACGCATTAGTTTGTATAGATCTGAAAGGAAGTCAGTGTCCACGTTAAGCGTCTTCTGTCTTAAGAGTTA